>JAPPVO010000036.1:92077269-92116950 GCA_030407325.1 Camellia japonica
CTTTGGCCCAAGAATCACAAGAGATCAAGGGTTTGGTGTGCTAGATGAGGGTTTTTAGAGAGGAGGAGAGAAAATGTTTTTAGAGAGAGAGGGAGAGACTTTAGAATGAGATACAAATAGCCTCAAAGTGTAAAAAAAATAGAGTTTTCGAATTGGTCCCGCCCCGCACGTGCGGCACTGATCCCCGCACGTGCGGCTAGTCCTGCACTTCCCCTCCACACCTGCAATTTAAGCAGAATGCAACACACTCGGACTCCCCTCTTCCTGCACGTGGAGCTTGGCCTCCCGCACGTGCGGCCCAACACGTGCGGCCCTGGGCCCCTGCACGTGCGACCCCAGCCCAGTAGCCCAGAATTTCCTGATTTGACTCCCGGGCGCTCTGAACCCCACCGCGCATCCTTCGGAATAGGTGAAATCTCACAACAAACAAGACAAGGATAAGAGCTAAATCTCAAGGAGTATTTCCGGATACCTCAAACTCACTAGGAGCGAGAAGAAAACGGAGTGAGGACGGAAGAAAAGAAAAGAAAACAAGACCCGGTCATCACACGACTTGATCAATTTTGTACTTATTCATTTCGGTAAATAAATTTTGTAAGTGATTTATTTTGTATTTGTTTGATTTGTTTCACATTATTTATTTTACACAAAAGATTGTTCCAACAATCTTAAGACAAATTTGAATTATTCTGTTTATACAGAATTTTTCGTTTGTTTCATTTTCTTCTTTTCTTATTCTTATAGAAAATTATTTTTCTGTGTTTATACAAAATAATATTATGGTTGGAAAATATAAATAGTAGTAATATACTATTTGACAAATAGTAGTAATATACTGTTTATTTTCTTTGACAACTAATAGTAATATACTGGTTATCATTAACAATTTCAGAATATTCATTTGTAAAGTTGGTCAGAAATTAATTTTGGTTTTCAAAAATAATTTCTGAGTTTTCATTAATTAAAATTCTGTTTTCAGTATTTTAATTTTTGAAGTGTAACAGAAATATTTTTATGTTTGGAATTAATTTGTTTAAATAAATTTTATTTTCAAATTAATTGGAAATAAAAGTTACAATTTTTGTTTCTTTTATTTTTACAGAATTAAATTTTGTGTTTATGGTTTAAATTTATGTGTAGTATAAAATTCTAATTATAATTTTGTTATATAATTTAGAATTCATGGCTATTGAAACTAATGCTCAAACCAGTACTGGTATGGTGACTTCAATTGTTCCAACCCCCTCTCCTGTTGTGACTATGCCAGTCAATCTCAGTAAAAAGCCAGAGAAGTTCTTAGGAACTGATTTTAAAATATGACAGCAGAAAATGTTGTTTTATCTTACTACTCTCAACCTGGCACATTTCCTCCATGAGAATGCTCCTACTCTGAAAGAGGATGAAACCAACCGACAAGTGGTTGCTGCACTCGATGTCTGGAAATATGTTGATTTCCTTTGCCGGAACTACATTTTGAACGAACTTGATAACACATTGTACAACATCTACAACCCTATCAAGAGGGCAAAGGAACTTTGGGAATTTTTGGAGAAAAAGTACAAAATAGAATATGCTGGCTCAAAGAAATTTGTGGTTAGCAAATTCCTGGATTTTGTAATGATTGATTCAAAGACTATGATTAGTCAAGTTCAAGATCTCCAACTTATTCTGCATGACATTCACGCAGAAGGCATGTCTCTCAGTGAATCCTTCCAAGTTGCTGCCTTAATTGAAAAATTACCACAAGGCTGGAAGGAATTCAAAAACTACCTCAAACACAAGTGCAAAAGGAAGATCAAGCAAGAAGTCTGCTTAAGCCAGTATGACTGAAGTGGATAAAATTTCCAATGGTGTAGATGATATAAATCTTTTTGCAGT
Organism: Camellia japonica; assembly: GCA_030407325.1. NCBI lineage: Eukaryota > Viridiplantae > Streptophyta > Magnoliopsida > Ericales > Theaceae > Camellia > Camellia japonica. Next base: position 92,079,148 of record JAPPVO010000036.1, read on the forward strand.
TGTTTCTAAGGCAGACGTTGTCGGAAATCCTAAAGAATGGTGGGTGGACACTAGTGCTACTCACCACATCTGTGTCGACAAAAAGATGTTCACATCTTATTCTGTAGTGGACAACGGCGAACAACTTTTTATGGACAACTCCTCGACTTCTAAAGTTGAAGGACAATGAAAGATTATTCTGAAGATTACATTTGGAAAGGAACTCACTTTCAACAATGTGTTGCAAATTGATTTTTAAGGTATAGTTTGGGAGTAAATTGATTTTTAATTTGGGGGGCAAATGGATTTTTAAGGTGTAGTTTGGGGGGTAACATAAAATTTCAAATGAACTTTGATGCCATATTAGCACATTCCATCCAATTGTAGACGGAATGTGACGGTAGGGGTCAAATTAATCAAAATTTCGAAAGTTTAGATAGAAAATTGATATTAATCAAAATTTAGGGGTCAAATTGGAAAACACGTGAAAGTTTGAGGGATAAAATGATATTTCCTCTTTGCATAATTTACCCAATAATCAAAGTCCAGCGTATTGGTGAAAAGAAAAAGTCAAGTCAAGTCTATTGGGGGGGTAGCATAAACATTTGGTTATGATTTTCTTGCCCTCTTTGCACGACTGCATGCGGTGAACATCGGTGAAGTAATTTGAGTCGAGCAGTACTTTTACAATAGATTCTATCATCTCATATGTATAATTAAAATTATTTTATTTTCCTTTTATAAAATATATATATATATATATATATATATATTTTATAGGTCTAGCTTCTGTTTAGCCCAGATCTTGAATTGAAGGATATTGTTCGAGCTCGTAAGACTCACTACAGTCTACAGGTATCGTTTTATGATATGAATGGTTTATTTTGTATGAATTTTCATATATATTATCTACACAAAAAATTATGTTGATTCAATAATCATTATTTGTTCAATTTATTGTGTTTGTCGCCAAAGTGTATTTTCAAAAGAGGAAATATCATTTTCCCCCCCAAACTGTCACGCATTTTTCACATTGACCCCTATACTTCGATTTATTTCAATTTAGTACATGAACTTTCCGCAAATTGATCAATTAGACTCTTACCGTCACCTTCCGTCCACAATTGTACGAAATGTGCTGATGTGGGGGGAAATTGATTTTTAAAGTATAGTTTGGGAGGGCAAATTGATTTTTAATTTGGGGGGTATAATTTGATTTTTAAGGTATAGTTTAGGGGGTAAGATGAAATTTTAAATGCCACGTCAGCATATTTTGTCCAATTGTAGACGGAAGGTGACGGCAGGGGTCTAATTGATCAATTTGTGAAAAGTTCAAGTACTAAATTGAAATAAATAGAAGTATGGGGTCAACGTGAAAAATGAGTGATAGTTTGGGGGGCAAAATGATATTTCCTCTTTTCAAAAACGTACTTATCATCTATTTTTTTTTTTAAACCAATGAGATAAATTGAATATGTTACAATTATCAAATTAATCTAACTTTTTGTATGGATGATATACATGAAAGGCTCCATAAAATAAATGATTTGGATAATTGGAAAACGGGATGTATGGTGAGTTCCACAAGCCTAAATAGTACACTCCTTTAGATTAGAGAAAAGTCCAACCCTATTATTCACATTAAAAAAATAGATCAATTCAATAATTGTAATTTATTCAATTTCTCAAATTTATCTCAAAAAAATATTCATAACAAGTGTATTTTTTAAAAAAATCATTCATTTTTTTTTTTGTTGATAATAAACACTATAAATTGAACGTGTTACGATTATTGGATTGACTAAATTTTTTGTGTGAATGATATACACGACGCACTCTCCAAAATGAATGATTAAGATTATTGAAACGAGATCCGTGATGGCGATCCGGATCTTATGTATAAATTTGTTGTCGTATAAGTTAAAGAAGGAGGATTGTAGGCTAATTAAAATAAAGGAAATTTTACAATACACACCGTATATATTAATCATGACATTTATAGTCTTTTGTTATGACTTATTATGGTATTTGTTATGACTTGATTATAATTATGATTTTTTTATGACTTATAGCGATGTTAATTATAACCTTTCGTAATTATTAGTTTGGTTAGAAATCCAAAAAGTTGTTAATTATACTTTATGTATTGTTTGTTTATGAGCCTTTTTTTTAGTTACAGCAAACAAAAAAATAATTGTCATAATCAAAATTACAAATTTCATAACTTGCATATAGGTGTTTATCGGCATCTATAGTCAACTCAAATCTTGATATTATACAATGGGGGGTGTTTGGTAGTAGGTGTTTGGAATTTGCTTTTTTGATATTTTTTTTGCTTACTTATTTTTTTATGATAAATTATAAATACATTTTTTGAGATTTTTTAAAAATATATATTGCCCTTTGTGATTTTGAAAATTACAGATACTTCTAGTCAAAATTTATCATTTAGTAAAATTAATATAAAATGAGAAATTTTTAACTACCCCCTTATATAACAATAAAATTACTAAAAATATTAATTAAAATATATTTATAACATCATTAAAAATTGTTTATGACTTAATGATTTGTTAACAAAATGAGTCATTTATTATGCAATTAAAATTTTTAAAAAATATAGGTTGCGTTTGGCAAAGTTTTCTAACTATGATTTGAGAATATGAGTTGTATTTTGAGTTTATGAGTTTTGGAATTATGATTTGAGTGTAGAAAATTTGTTTGGTGAATGAGTTTTGAAAAGAGTTTTGAATTGAGTGGGAAATTTTTGATGTGACATGTGATATTTGATACAAAAATTTACAACTCATAACCAAATATACAACTTAAAAATCTATTAAAACCTCATAAAAAAATTTAAAAAATTCCAAAAATATTGTTTTATTAAAAATATAAAAAAACACACAAGTGCAAAAAAAAAAAAAAAAATCGCACTGTAGAGGTCAACTGGCCGAACATCCGGTAGGCCAAATTTCAAAATTTAAAAGCCTGCCCGGAACGAGTTTTCAAAACAAGAGATGTAATTAACTTTCCAAAACTCAAACCAAACATCATACTAGAGTATAAAGATGGAACTATAATTCCAAAACACTTCCAAACACGGATAATTTTCAAAAGAGTAGTGTTACATTCCCTAATATATCACCTCTATTTTGACTTTTAATGAGGTTAGGAGAGAGAGAGAATAGAAAGAGATAGAGAGATGAAGGATGAGAAGTGAGAAATGGGGTCCATTTCACATTATTAGTGGGGCTGATTCCCTTACTGCCATTTTTAAAACTTTATTCCCACTCTAGAGTGAGTTTTTATCTTTATCCCCATTGTAGAGTAAAACGGCTTTAGCAATTCTATTTTCCAGAAAATGACTTTTGAAAAGCCGTGTTTCACAATTAAAATAATAATAAAATTTGAACAAAAAAAAACCAGCTTTGGAAAAGCCAGTTTTAATTAACTTTTAATTAATTTTGAATTAATTAAAAATGGTTTTGGTAAAACCATTTTTACACTAATTTTTTTTTAATTTATATTTTCAAAATAAATATTTTTTAATCAAAAATATTTTTAATATAAAAACGGTTTTAGAAAAGACGTTTCATGAAAAATCATTTTCACAATTATTTATTTATGTTTTTTTTTCATGTGAGAAGGTTGGACTTGGGAATCAAAAGAAATGAGAGAGAGAGAGAGCGGCAATTCCAATGCATTTAAAGATGGGTTTCTTTAGAAAATCACAACACAAACAAAACATAATCTATATAATACTCCAACAAAACATAATCTCATGCCACGTTCAATTGGTTATTATATGAAACATATATTATATATACACACATTCCTGGATCTTTAGAAAATCACATACAAGGCCGGCCCAGGCCTGCACCTCCAACTAGGGGCTAAAAATAAAATATAATTTTGTGTTTTAGATATTAAAAAAAAGAGTTCAAATACTATAGACCCAATAGAACATGGGGCTTAAAAAAAAACAAGAAGACTAGATTTTTATTTTTTAAAAATATTTGTAATGATTGCTTCCTATCTTAATATATGAAAATAAATTTTTATTTATAATTTTAATGATTATATGTGCAAGTAATTTTTTTTGTAGCTACAAACAAATAAAAAAGTTGTAACTTATCGTTTTATCTATGATTTTTTTTTTTCCAATATAAGAGGGCCCCATTTCTGAAATTCGCCTTGGGTCCCCAAAATTTCAGGGCCGGCCTTGATCACATATATTATATATACACACATTCCTACATCTGTGATTTATGGTCCACCGAGAACAGAACAAGATGACAAGAGTAGCCACCCAAAGTCAAGTCAAGTCTACCTATAATAATAAAAGTAATATTATGGATTCAAACATAAAAATAAAAAATTATTCAAAATTTTATATTAATAGTTTCTATTTATTTTATATACAGATCTCATAATATATAAATTCAATCTTTACCACGTATTCCTCTATCCAGAAAAATCTGAATAGATATGTCATGGTTCATAACAATTTTGTAATAATAATAATAAAAGTAAATTACTAAAAATATGTAAGTTAATAAAATTATTACATATGCATGAAAAAATTTATAATTTTAATTATTAATATTAATAAATTTATAATTATTTTCAAAATTATATCCTGATATTATTCTTATTAAAAAAAACAAAATTACAGGAATTGCCAAAAGTCAAGTCAAGTCTGCATATAATATTATTGTTATTATTAAAAGTTGTAATTTGAAAATTATGTATCGTTGTGTTGTTTAAATTATCAACAGAATGATTATGATAAATGATAAATGATAAAGTTATGTTTTACTTCTTTTTTCTTCGTTAGTGTTTAGGATTCAAAGTTACACTGAAAAAATAAAAATAAAAAAGTTTAGGATTTAAAGTGACAAAAATTAAAATATTAGAGTCCAAAACAATTCGACTCAAAGTGAATATTTAAAAACTATAGATATTATTTCATTGTCATTTTGTTGATTTAGATGATTTGTTTAAAATTGAATCAATTCAATTCGACTCAAAGTGAATATTTGAATGATAATATTACAAATTTAAAAAATCAAAGTAACATGAAAAAGTATATTTATAGAAAGGAAAATGCTAGAAACCTCAAATAATTTACCAAATGTCTTACCAAATCTCTCATGGACATGGGAACCACACAAATCCCACACCACCCATGTAAGAGATTTGGTAAAACATTTGATAGATTATTTGAGATCTGGCATTACTCTTATAGAAATGTATTTTATCCTAATTTATAATAATATGGTGAGAGCTGCAAATGAAACTATTCGAGGATCAAACACGGGGCAAGGTCGTTCATCCAAATGATTGGATGCTTATGTTGTATAATTTGTTACAAAAGTGATGGTCCAAAGATATCTCTTTCATATGCATCGATCTGGCATGATGTTATTGGTCATCAATTTCCCAAAATTGAATACTTCCTAGTGGAGGATCCAAACCATGTTTGATAAAAAAAATACCTCTCCATGCTCTATTATCTATAAATACCTCTCCATGCTCTTGCAGCTCTTCATCCCTCCATCCTATTACTGTCTTTCATAGCTTTCTATTCTATTAATAACAAACAAGCCTACAATGACATTCTTGCCCAATACACTTCCCAACCACTTTCTTTCTTTCCCACCCCTTTTACTCTGCCTCATCATCCTTGCATTGCCCACTTTTTTTGATTATGCTGCTTTTGCTTCTTCCTTAACTGGAAAACAAGCAACTGAACCCACGGCTCTCTTGACGTGGAAAGCTAGCCTTCACAACCAAACTCAAACTCTCCTGCCCTCCTGGGTTGGAACCAACCATCACTACTAAAAAAACACTTTTTGCGACCGCTATAAACCGTCGCAAATAATAAAAAACAGTCGCAAAAGACTTTTTGCGACGGCCTATGCGACGGCAAATGGGGGTCGCGAATATGGGGGTGGCAAATACTTTTTGCAACGGCAAAGCAACGGTCGCAAATTATTTGCGACCACCTAAACTACTTATGGTGACTGCTATTTTGCCGTCGCAAAAAACAAAGAAAAACGCTAATATGATCTTTGGCGACCATCTTGTTACCGTCGCAAAAAAATAAAAATAAAAATAAAAATAAAAACAAATAAATAAATAAATAAATAAAAGTGTAGCGTTAAGCACTCTAGGAATAACAATGACTAGAATTCAGACAGTATAACATTATAGTTTGATTGAACATTCTATTTGAGTCTCAAAATTTGAGCCATATGTAAAAGTTATTACAACTAAAAACTTGGGAAAAGTTCTTTTATGAAAAAAATACAATCCAAAACTGGCCAATCTTCTCATCAATTTTCTTGCTCGGGTGTTTCTCCACTCTATCAATGAACTGGCATAACACCTTGTACTCCCCAGTGCAAGAAATGAAAGCAATATGACGAGCGGAAAAGCTCCTTCTCCACAATTGAAAAAGGTAAGCTTTTAGTAATTCATCTTGCCTTGCGCAATCATAAAATGATACAATTGATCATGCTTTCTGTAATTAACTTACAATAAGTTGATTAAGAGCTTGAAAATTAAACTACAAACGAAAGGGACCACATTAAATGTAAGATGGCAATCCAGAGCAGGCAAATTATAACTATGCTGTAAAAATATCTGTCTTTGTATAGGCCTACTACTAAAGCCACAACATCCAAGTCCAACAAATAGAGTGCAACATAAATGGGTTTCTGGAAAAGATCCTTGATGCCGGAATATGCACAAGCACACCTTAACACTCAAAAGATATCCTTACTCACATTTTACCAGATAATGTAAATAAATCATAGGCAGAATATGCACACCTTGACCATTGTCTCATGTGTGGCCGGCTTATCAATATACTCTCTGGCTTTTACTGCTGCATAAGGCTGATAAAATATATGAAGTAAGGAAATAGCAACTGAATGAATATCATAAGAAGACAAGGACAAACAATGAAGCACGTGAATGAAAAGATGTAGACACCTGTAGGTCCTCATTGTTTGTAACAAACTGTACAACACGAAACCAAATGTCATCACTGACAAAATCTCCTGCTTTGTCAATCAACTGAAGAATCACATCCACGTACCTGCACAATGATTAGAAACAAAAATGATATTATAAGTAGTGTACAAAATTATAAAAGAGTGAAGAGAGAAAGTTTCAATAGGTTAAAATTTATTGCATTCTAAGCAGAAAAGATGAAATTTTTAAGTAAAAAACCGAAGTAACACTGCTATACAGAGAAGCCATTTGACATCAAAATAATTCATCAATCGAGAGTTATTCATGGTAGTTATTCATGCGACAACTAAAAATATCGTATTCAACAGTATATCGTGGTGTGCTGCCTCGATCTAATAATGAAATACATACTTACCATGATAGAAATGCATAGAAATGCATACTTACCATGATAAGTCAGGGGCAAACTTCTCTGCTAGAATAGCAGCTTTTAGTGACAATTCTTCACGCATTGCAAAGTCAGCTGTGCTGAGATACTGATAACAGATAAGTGTCAGTAGCATGCTTCTTGTGCTTTTTGCTAGGAAATATCTGAGTCCATCATTAGTGGCCAAGTATGTTACATGGACTCTATGTGTTGGGTGTAGCCTGTAGGTGTGTCCAGACATTGGACGTTACAAAAATATGTTTTCAAAAGTTAGAAATGGGTATGTGGTCATGTCTTGAATGTTTAAACATAATATAAGATGTTGTAATTACTTGGGGGTTGGGGATGTAATTCAAATTAAATGGGATTTAGGGGGAAAACGGGGATTTCTATCTCCTATACAGTGTGAGATTAGAAAATTTTCTTTATCATCAAATTTAAGCTACTTATTCTTTGAACATTGTAAAGAAAATTAGAGGATCCAATGTCTAATTTGGGTGGGCATTGGACACATATCTCATACCCTTACCCTTATCATATCTTATGGACAACGATACACTTAATAATAGAAGAGCCCATCTAACATTGGTGGCCGACTATAGATGGTACATAAGAAAAGAAATTGTCAACTGAAATTAAAGACAATTACTGTTTTTTGTCCAGTAATACTGTACCTGCAATAATTCTTCAACTATATCCTTTGCATTTGAAACATCACACATGCCATATAACAGATCAAGAGCACGTCTCCGAATACTATGGGGGTTAAATCATTGTCAGTAAGGGATGGTGATTTTTAAAACTATGACGTAGAGTACCAACTTCACAGAATATAGATTTATGAAAAACTGCCTAGCACTGCAGATGAAATCACAATTATGACTATCATGTTTTATTTTAATTGTATAATTTTCAATTAATCAACAAGGGGACTTGTGCCCCTGATATAATAGTTGGGAGTCCAACAGGTAACCATCGAGCATAATAGGAGTAATTATGACTACCACTTAGAATAATTAGTGTACACAGCAATATGGAAACTAGCCTGATTGATGAATCATTGTTTGCTAAAGTGAGCATTTCACAGTGTTGAAACAATATAGTGCAAGCTAGGATGCCAGGAAAAGAGATCCAGGTAAAAGGGTAAACACCTACCATGCATGTTAGGCAGAATTTACATATCCAAGATAATCAACTGAATGCTCAACAAGTCCATGCAGATTTCGTAGCATGTGTGCAGTGTAGAATACAAGTTCAATGTTACTGTCGCTTAACATGTAACCAACCATTGTGCCTAGTGATGAAGAACCAAAAAGGCATCTCTCAAAAACTCCATTGCACTTAAAACTAACCTGATGTCTGGATCCTTCAATGAGGTGATGATCTGGGATTGATGCCTTTTGATAATGTCCTGAACATCTGTAACCAACAGCATCCTGGTCATATTTTCCTGCATCAGAAGAATCCATAAATCATACAATCAGATAGAAACAACCAAATTAAACCTTTCAAATTCTGACATTTAAATTCCTAAAAGTAATTTTTTATCATGATTAAAATGGAGGGAGAAACCCACATACATTCCACAAAAGACAGAACAAAGAAGAATGATGAATATTTATTTACATATATGTTTTTGGATAAGTAAGATGATGAAATTTGAAAGGATAAATAACAAGGAAGAACTAATTACATTATCTTGAAGCTTTAGACCAGCCTGCTTCTTAAGAACCTACAAATTAAGAAATGCAAGGATCAGTTAAAAATTGAAGAGTATTTGGACATTTTAGCACATTGCCAAAACAGAAGCAAGATATCACCTCGCCATAATACTGTATACTCCCTTACTGATGACATGCCTATGTCTCTTTTTGATAAATCATTATTGGAAGACCTCAGCGAAGGGAGCAATGCGGCATTTGTAGAAGACGGCCCATGTCTCGCTGAAAGAGATGACGGCTACCCTGTATAATTAGACAACTCAAAGTGCTCAGGTAAACCAGAATTCCCATTTTAACCAAGACAGTCCTACTTCCTCCTTAACAACAAAGAACAGTTCACAAAAACAAAAGAAGGCCCAAATTCATTAATTTTCTACCTCCAGGTGCAAAATGTTTGGGGATTTGGGCGTGCTGTAGTTATGATTTTTTGGTGGAGATATTGGACGAGACCAAATAGGAGAGCGCTGATAGGTGGGTAGAAATGAACCATAACCACCAAATTTTGTCCCTGTTAAAATGAATAAATCCTCAACGCATCACTTCATAGCATAGCTCCACATAAATGTGGGTCTTTGAATACGAAATTTTTTTGTAGTTTTTGTGTTTGACTTACCCAAGTTCTCAGCTGAAACTCCACCTTCAAAATCTTTTTGAAAATGTCCCAAAACATCTTGAAGTTTCTCATCCTTTAAAAGGGAACAGTGATCATTTAAATTAAAACATAGAGCAAGAAAAGTAAAATATAAATAAATAAAAGCGTGAGAGATAGAGACACTCAAGCAGTGATAGCAGAGATTGAAATCAAGACAATCTAAACCTTTGAATTACATATGTGGGAATATAGATATATAGAGATCCTACATAGTACAGCTACCAACTCTTATACCAATTTGCAGTTACATTTAATGACCCCATTATAAGTGAACTGATATGCTAGTCTCATCCCTCGATTTCCATAAAGGTTCCGATATGCATTTGAATTGGTATAAATAGGACAAAGTTTTTAGTTCTTACATAAATGGTACTTATACACATTTATCATCTTCCTCACAAAACTAACTCATAGAAGTCATCTGGCTCCTCTGCCAACCATCACATCACATTTCTCAATGGCCTCCATGACACAAAAACAAAAATAAAAAAGACATCAGACCAACTATATATACTTGATGAATTAAGAACACTGTAAAACAAAAACAAAAGCCCTAGTTCGAGAGACAAAAGCTACTGACCACAGCTGAAAAAATAACTATGTTTGGCTTTAGATTTGGAGCTTCAAAACGAATAAAAGCACCCTTATTACCCATCTGCAGCAACAGTAAAAATAAATAAATAATATCATGTAATGTGTAAAATTTTCACCAAATCCAATCTTCCCAGATGAGATGATCAGCCATGGGAAAACAATTCACAACAATTCCAGGCTGTGGTTGTGGATCAGCCAAAAGAAAGACCAACACCCCGCTTGCTAGGACCCCTTCCAGGCTGTGGTTGTGGATCGCTCCACAACAATTCACACATCAACCCTGGAAAAAGAAAAAAGCAGAAATATATGAAGCCTAGACACATACCAAAAAGAAAGAGAGAAAAATACGCATGTATCAACATAACCACACATCAAAGAATTAAAACAAAAGAAAACGAATACTGGGAAAGATGTGAAAGCAGAATATAAAAAACAATCAAATAGAGACTATGAATATACTACATTTTCTCAGGTCAGTTGGACCACTTGACCTTAGACTAGCATCTAAGATCAGGTAGACCACTTGAGCCACACAGTTTAACTACCACAGTATCTCATGCCAAAGTGGCATGAACTCCTTTTTGAGCCTTGGTGACATGACACATTTCTCAATCTTCTTGATTATACTTGCACATGCACATGCACATGTCTCGCTAAAAGATTGACATGTTTAAGCCCATCAATCTAACCTGTAAAGTACACTTCATCATTCATGTGTACTCAACACATGAAGATGTCAGAGATTTCCGCAATGATCTTGAATATATTTCCTGAACGAGTTGATGGATATTGTCCTATTAATGAATAATTGGAATTTCCAAGTTTGCAAACAAAATTTTCAGAGATGAACGGAGAATCGTAACCTATAAACCACGGACACCTCCCCAACGCCTGCGTATAGGTGTCGGACATGCTGTGGACACGTGTCCGACACTCTCCCTAAGGTGTCCCATTTTATTTTATTTTTGAATTTTTTGCACCCAGACACATTTGGGACACATTTGGACATGTTTCGAACACTGGAGTACAAAACACAATTTCTAAAACTTCTACGTGGGGGTCAAATTGTAAAAAACAAAAATTGAAACCCCAGATTACACAGAAGACAAGAGAAAGAAGAGAACAGACAAGAGAAAGGGCTGAGGGCTGCTCTCTGTTCACCATATCGAAGGTATGTTCTCCCATATGGTTTTGAACTAAAACGCTACACTAATATTTTCCATCCAAACTAATTGAGAGTTTGTTTCACATGCATATTTTGAGAGTGGAGAAGGGGAAAAAAAAAATAGTCAATGTTAAATTTCAATGTAAGAAAACGAAACGAACCTTGTTTTATCTTTTAATCTAAATTTCTTATTTAATAACACTTTAAATTAAATATACATAAATATATATAATTAATTTAACTACCTTAATTTATTATTATTAAAATTATTCATCAAACTACTTTACTCTAATAATTTACCATTTGTATTGCTAATTAGTGCTTGTTCATTCAAGCACTTAGTGCCAAACAATAATGTTAACAAAGCGATATATATATATATATATTGTAGGACACATCTCAATTCTTACTTTCAGCATCTTCTTTGCCTTCTCGATTTCAAGATGATGAGGATGACTTGCAGCAGCAGCAACAACAACAACAACAACAACAAAAAATAAATAAATTAATTAAAAAGCATTAAACAAATATAATTTCCAAAAACTACATCAAACAAAGTGAAATGATCAACGTAACATAAATATAATCAGCAGACCTTGAACCTAAATGTTCAGATTATACAGAGCTTAGAATTAGAAATCGAAACTCGAGAGATTCATGTATCTAATTGAGATAATCAAATCATCAACCACAACAAGCAACGTAAATTATAGTTAACATTCGAATCAAATTGCTTACCTGAACTGAAGCTTGAGTCCCAGCTGACGCAATCGCAGTCACGACAGCACTTATCGTATCTAGAGCGATGTTGTTCGTGCTTCTCATCTCTCTGTTTTTTTCTCTTTGCCCGATCAAACAATTAACCTAATTTCACTCAACAATTTCTGTTTCATCGTCAATCAAATCTTGTAGAGACTGCATCTTCTCGAGAAAATTCAACTTAGAAAATCGAATTTTGAGTCGGAAAATGAAATTGAAGATCAGAGAAACAGAGCATGATAAAGAAAGTGAGAGACCGAGAGACAGAGATTCATACCACTGGAGCTGCGACTACGGCGAGCAAGAGAGCGAGAGAGATAGTTTGTGAATGTCCGTGAGAGTGGAAGGGGCTAGGGCATTGGTATATAAAATAAATAAAAGAAATAGGAATAATAAATTGACCTATTTCCATTCATTTATTTTTTTGCGTCCATATTTTCCTTTTTTGCGACGGTTAATTAGTCAGTCGCAAAAAATTAGACGCAAAAGGCCAATTTTCTAGTAGTGCATTGCACTTGGCTTGGAATTCGTTGCAACAAGGCCGGTAGAGTTGCCCATATAGACCTTCACGGTTATGGTTTGAAAGGTACTCTTTCTAATCTTAATTTCTCATCCTTTCCTCATCTCCTCACCCTTGATCTTTCTAACAACTCACTTTATGGGACCATCCCCCCCCATATTGGTAGCCTTTGGAGACTCACCGGCCTTAGCTTGTCACTTAACAATCTCTCTGGAACAATTCCGACCGAAATAGGCCAACTAACTAATCTAAGAATCTTGTACCTCAATAGAAACCCGATCGGTGGCTCCATCCCTCAACAAATAGGATTGCTCAGCTCTCTCAATGAGCTCAGCTTGTCTACTAACAATCTCACGGGTTCAATCCCTTCTTCAATTGGAAACTTGGGCAACTTAACCAGTTTTTACCTTTTTGACAACCAACTTTCCGGATCAATCCCTCAAGAAATTGGGATGCTGGTGTCTCTTCTTGGTCTCTGTCTCTATAGGAACTATCTCACTGGTTCAATCCCTGCATCTATAGGGAACTTGGGCAACTTAACCATTCTGTACCTTTATAAGAACCAACTTTCCGGATCAATCCCTGCATCTATAGGAAACTTAGGCATGTTAACCGCTTTGGACCTTGTTGGAAATATGCTTTCAGGATTCATTCCTTCGACAATTGGAAACTTGACAAAGTTGAATGAATTAGGCTTAGGTCTAAATTCATTATCAGGCTCCATTCCTTCAGAGATAGGAAATTTAAAACAACTTGGTTATTTGATATTCGTTGATAACCAACTCACTGGCTCTATTCCTCCAAGATTGAACAATCTTACACATTTGAAATGGTTTCAGATAGGTTACAACAAGCTCGTTGGTCATTTACCAGAAAACATATGCTTTAGTGGATTACTTACAGAATTAGGTGCAAATGACAACAATCTCACAGGTCCTATCCCAAAAAGCTTGAAAAATTGCCATAGCCTATATCGAGTCAGGCTTGATGGAAACCAACTGTCGGGCAATATATCAGAAGATTTTGGCGTATACCCAAGCTTGGATTACATTGATTTGAGTCATAACAATTTTTAAGGTGAGCTATCTAAAAACTGGGGAAAATGCCACAATTTAACTAGTCTCAAAATGTCCAACAACAAAATTTCTAGTAAGATACCATCTGAGTTAGTAGGGGCAACTCAGCTATCCGTTCTTGATCTCTCTTCAAATCATCTAGTTGGAGAGATCCCATTGACATTGGGAAGGTTGGTTTCACTATACAACCTTAAGCTGGATGATAACTATCTATTAGGCAATATTCCTCCAGAATTAAGTAAGTTGTCCAATTTAGAGCACCTTAACTTGGCAGCAAATGATCTAAGTGGCTCAATCCCTAGAGAACTTGGAGACTACTTAAAACTATTGGACTTAAATTTGAGCAATAATAGATTTGGGGAAAGCATTCCTATTGAAATAGGCCAGATCAACACTCTTCAAAGTCTTGATCTTGGTAATAACTTGCTTATTGGTAAGATACCACAACAGATTGGAGAATTGCGAAGCTTAGAAAGGTTGAATCTCTCCCACAATGAGTTCTTTGGTTTTATACCATCATCTTTCAATAAAATGGTAAGTCTTATTTCCATTGATGTGTCATATAATCAGTTAGAGGGTCCTCTTCCTGACATCAAGGCCTTCCAAGAGGCTCCATTTGAGGCACTCAAAGGTAATAAAGGTTTATGTGGTAATGCTACAGGTCTTAAGGCTTGCTTGACAAAATTGAACAATGGGGATTGTACGGGAAAGAAATATACCTTCTCGTATAATCCTGTTGACCAAGTCTGCGCTCCTCCGTACGACGTCGTTCAACTACCTGAAAATACACACGTGAGCTAGCCGGCGGGTGTGTGCCGGAAACCTCTCCGATGCCTAAGTCAGTAAGCTTGACAAATAGAAAAAGCTCTATGAATTCAGGGAGTAAAGTTGCATTACCTCTCCAAAGGTGATATTGGTGAGCTTATATAGGTTTCGCGTGGCACAATCCTGGTAGGACTCTTATTCCCCAAGTAGAGTCCTTCTAGGATTACTCCTCCATGCATAGAGTCCTCCTAGGATTCATACTCCTGGAAGATAATGCTTATCCTCCAACACCCTCCTCACTGTTTAAACCAAGTGAGATGGTTCTTCTATGGCCGAACTATCACACGACCGAAGTAACCATTAGTTCGGCACTAACTTTCCTTTCTCTTACCTCGGCTTTCCCATGCCAAGACCGAGCTAATCATTAAGAGAGTCGAGCCGAACTAAGTCCTCTCTAGGACTTAGCACACCTCGGTTTCCATATGCTATGACCGAACTAACAAATGACGATCGAACTACCAAACAGCACACTTCCCAACCGAAGTAGAAACGAACCCTATGCGACCGGACTATCTACCACGGTCGCGACCGGTGCAACTCAGGGCTATTTCCTCAGACCGGAGTAAACTTATATGCACATTCTATTCGGCCCTCCGTACTGCGGCCCACCACGGCCCAATACCCAGCTCGGCCCAATTTTGCATATAAATTACCCTCTCAATTGCCCCTTAATTCCATCTGCACTGCATGATAGGGATTACCTGTCTATAAACCGAGCTAAAGTTTTGAGCTTATCCAGCCGAGCTGCAATCCCCTAGTTGCTCCGGCCGAGCTAAAACCCTTTTAGCTTCTCCAGCCGAGCTAAAAACCAGTTAGCTTCTCCAGCCGAGCTAAACTTAAGCCGAACTATGCACGTCCGGTCAAACGTCTCCTCAGTCACAGACACTGAAGCGTTCCACATTCCAATGACACGTGGCAGGCCCCTATTGGCCGTTCACAGCTGTTGCGCCGCCCTCGTACTTCGCAACTTTTGAACAGTCCCGCCTTTTTGCTTTTTACACCAACTTCTCAAATTCGAAAATCACCCCATACACTGTTTATCTTCTCTCTCTCTTGTTTTTGCCTTTCTTCCTGCAACTCGAGCTCGTGCCCCCCATTGCCGTTGCTGTTCCTCCTCCTCATCCTCTGCTTCTCCACCAGGTAAACCTACGAACATGTTCTTTGTTTATCTGTTTTTGTTTGCTTTCGTTTAATCCATTGTAGTTTGTTTGGTGTTTTTGCAAAACAGTTTCTACGCATAGCTTTGTTTCTGAAAAACTTAGCCATAGAACATATGAATGCACATAATAACCTGTATAACACTGATTTTGATCCAAAAGAACAAAGCAACCGAACTAGGATACTGTTTGCACTGTATGTAGAGATTTTAGGTAGACTGGAACCGAGCTAGAACTTGTACGCTTCACAATAATTTTAATAGGCTACCAACTGATCCACAATAGCCGAAACAAAACCCACCGAACTAGAATCCATAGTACCTGACCGAGCTAAAACATCAGGGGCCATGCCAGCATTCATAGTTCCTAAACCGAACTCAGAAAGCTGCCCCTTGACGTCCAGCCGGAATAAGAAAACCAAAAGTAGAACCGAGCTAACCCAACGCCTTGCCTAAACCGAGATAACACGCCCTTCTTTAAACCGAGGTAGATCCCTCAGTAATCCACCTAGCCGAAGTAAGGCTTCTGTGTTTCTGCTTTATTTTCGTAGCGCGGTCCCTTGATCTGTGCTTAACCCTTTGTTTTTCACTCTGCAGACTTAGGTTGCCCAGGCACTCCCTCTGCGCACTCAACCAAGCTCCTGAGCACATCTTCTTAACCCGAGCTAATTTATTGATAACTTATACCACAAATGGGGAAGTACAGATTCCTAGTGGAAACCCCAGGCGGCTTAGCCGAATTTAGAAAGGATTACAACATACCAACCGATGTAAACCTCACCCTGGCCGAAACAGATGTAGACCCATGGGGCAATGAAGGCTTTGTCCCTTTTACCCTCCAATCCATAATAGAAACCGGACTCAGATTCCCAGTCCAACCCCTAATATGTGAATTTTTGAGACAAACCAGACTATGCCCCACCCAGCTGTCCACTAACACATACCGAATCATCATGGGTATAGCCGCACTAAACCAACAAACCGGATTAAACCTAGGTTTGGCCGAGATACTTCACCAATACTCCATAGGATCAAAAAATGAAGGCTGGTGCTACTATTTGAGAGTACGCCGAAGTCGAGAAAAAATAATTAAGCACACACCGGACAAAGACCTAAACGATGATGACTTCTTTTGGGTCTCTGGGAATTTCGAGGACCACCAGGCCCATATTCCTGGCTGGGCTATAAACTGGAACAAAGGAATCCCTGGTAAACTTACTTCGGTTAAACTCCATACTTTTCTCTTTTCTGTATTTCGGCTCTCTATTCTGAACCGGACTAACACTTGTTCTCTCTTTGCAGATAAAGCACACCTTCTATCGAGCTACGGTCACCCAAACCTCGGTGTTCTGCGCGCCGCACTGCGAGTAAAGGAGAGATCTTGGGAGAAACTCCTAAAATTTCAACCGACCTACAGATACTCCGGCCGCCGTAAAGGCAAGGTGACCGACTTCCTTCTTGAGGACGATCCAGAACCGGACCCAACTTTGCCCGAAATCGTCCTTGTGCGACTAACTGCTGAACAGGAGATGGCAAAGAAAATAGGCTGAGGGCCATGCTCACCGAAACAAACCCAGCCGAGGTACTACAAACCGGCCAATCGACCGAGGCCGTGGTGGCTCTTCCATCCCAGCAGCCTCCTGCCTCTCGCCGAAACAAGCGTGCCCGGACTACCCAGACCGGCCACAACTTGTTGATGAGGACGAGAACATACTGCCACCAAGCCCACCAGCAGTCACCCAACCGAACCCCCAGCCGGAGTCATCAAACCGGTCTGAAACCCCCCAGTGGACTCCTCCGCTTGTCTTTAACGACCGAGCTATCAACGAAGGTGACTCCGTTGTCGCAGAGAAGGATCACCTTCTGGCCCTCAACCTGGCCAGAGGTGTCTGCCTTCCAAAAGACATGGAGCACCATCGAAAGCGGCTCAACACCGAGGTGAAGTCACTTCGGTCGGCTTCGAAGTCCATGATTATGGTAAGTAATACTGTCCTCTACTTGCCTTTAGCATTTGCCCAACTTCCAGCTCCGGCAGGTGATGGAACTTCGCAAAACCACAAGGCAGGCCATGAGAGAGGCCGAAACAAAAACTGCCGAGCTAACACGAGCTCAGAACAAAGCGGCCGAGCTGGAGGCCGAGGTATCACGTCTCACCGGACTGGTAACCTCGGCTGAAAGTGATAAACAAAAGGCCGTGACCGAAGTGAAAGACCACTATCTGTGGGAGATGGCCCAGCTAGAAAAAAAGAAAAACGCCGAAATAGACCAACTGAAGGCCGGAGTAAAAAAGGCCAAGAAGCAAGGCTTCAAGGAGGCTGAAGACGCATATATGCTTCAATGCGGCGCGGCGAAAGATCTCTTCTTCAAGTGCGGTTGGCGGAGTGCGGTGGAGAAGCTTGGTTGTACCCCTGACACCGATGCTTACAACGCTCCACCGTACTCTATTCCGGCTTCGCTCAAGCAATATGCAGACGATCTCCAAAAAGCATTCCTAGAAGGGTCTGGTGACGAAGAAGATGATGAGGATGATGATGATGATGGTGATGATGAGGGGGAGCCTTCTCTGACCCCGGTTACCACCGGACAACAAAGCGATCAGGCAGCTCGGTTGGAGCCAACAGTGGATTTATCTAGCGAGATACCGGCTGCCTCTGTTCTGCCAACTGATACCACGGTCCAAACCGAGCTCCTTCCTCAAACCGGCCTCCAGGCAACTGCTGATGCGGAGTTTGATGCCGAACTTGATGCACTCCTTGGTTGATTTCTTTCTTTCTTACTTTTCTTTTATTTCAGAACTCTGTAACCGGGCTACGGCCCCACAATTGTACTTCCTTTTTTCTTTAATGAAAAAATCATCAACTCTCATTTTGGTTTTGTACTTGCATTCTTGTACTTGTAATGAATTTTTCCATGAACTTATTTGTACAACTTTCATCTCGGCTAACTATCTAACTCACTAGCCAACCACTCTACAGCCGATATAGCTTACTTCGGCTGAAGAGTACAAAGTGTTGGTTTAATCCAGCCAACCACTCTTCAACCATAAACTTACTTCGGCTGAAGAGTACAGGGTGTTGGTTTAATCCAGCCAACCACTCTTCAGCCGATATAGCTTACTTCGGCTGAAGAGTACAAAGTGTTGGTTTAATCCAGCCAACCACTCTTCAGCCATAAACTTACTTCGGCTGAAGAGTACAAAGTGTTGGTTTAATCCAGCCAACCACTCTTCAGCCATAAACTTACTTCGGCTGAAGAGTACAAAGTGTTGGTTTAATCCAGCCAACCACTCTTCAACCATAAACTTACTTCGGCTGAAGAGTACAGGGTGTTGGTTTAATCCAGCCAACCACTCTTCAGCTTAGAAAGGTTGAATCTCTCCCACAATGAGTTCTTTGGTTTTATACCATCATCTTTCAATAAAATGGTAAGTCTTATTTCCATTGATGTGTCATATAATCAGTTAGAGGGTCCTCTTCCTGACATCAAGGCCTTCCAAGAGGCTCCATTTGAGGCACTCAAAGGTAATAAAGGTTTATGTGGTAATGCTACAGGTCTTAAGGCTTGCTTGACAAAATTGAACAATGGGGATGTTGAAAAAAAGGGCAAGAAAGTTATGTTACTGACTGTACTTCTTGTTTTTGGAATTTTGTTTCTTTTGCTAATGGTTCTTGGAATTTTCATGGCTTTTCATAAGAAAGTGAGGAACACAAAAAATGAGCCATCACGAGTAAACCATGATAATGTTTTTGCAATATGGAGCTATGATGGAAAAATGGTCTATGAAAACATCATTGAAGTCACTGAGAACTTTAGTGCCAAATATTGTGTTGGAGAGGGAGGATATGGTACTGTTTATAGAGCTGACCTACCAAATGGTCAAGCAGTTGCTGTGAAGAAACTTCATGCAACACTTGATGATGACTCGGCTAATCTAAAAGGGTTTACAAGTGAGATCAGTGCATTAACTGAGATTCGGCATCACAACATTGTAAAGCTGTATGGTTATTGTTCACACCCAAGGCACTCGTTTTTGGTTTATGAGTTCTTGGAAGGGGGAAGTTTGGGAAAGGTACTGAGCACGGACAATAATATAGTAGTCTTTGATTGGATTAAGAGAGTGAACGCTGTTAAAGGTGTGGCAAATGCTCTGTCTTATATGCACCATGATTGTTTTCAACCAGTCATCCATCGAGACATATCAAGCAAGAATGTTTTGTTTGATTTGGAGTATGTGGCTCACATCTCTGATTTTGGCACAGCTAGATTTATGAATCTCAACTCATCCAATTGGACTTCATTTGCTGGGACCTTTGGTTATGCTGCTCCTGGTATATATTTTTCTATTGCAATGATTTATTTCCAATTAAATTAACCATGTAGTGTTTATTCATTTTAACTTACTAATGATGACAAATTGCTAGATTTAAGCTTGTTATTTCCATTTTTTCTAATATGCATACCCTTGAATTCTCATGTATGATGAGCATAGCTACTGAAAAGCCATTGTAGATGAAACATATGCACTGAAGTAAGTAAATAGTGTTGTAGATGTGTTAGCTGATTGTGGTTGTGATAATAATTCTTATTTCTCTACTTTTTAAGAGCCTTGTAGATTGGTTAAGCTTGTTTTGGCTTTAGACAGGTTGGGTACTTTATATATATAATTTTGGCTTTAGACAGGTTGGGTACTTTGTGTATATATATATATTCAAGCTTTTTAGTGTTGATTCTTTTTTGGGCCAAATTACACTGTATCCCTATAGTTTACACCATTTATTACTTTGCCCCTTGTCTTTTAAATTATTTCAGTCAGCCCCTAGACTTCAAGTCTAGTTTCAATTGGGCTTAAGCATATAACATTGTCTTAAAATGAGATTTGGTAAAAATACAAGTTGATAAGGAATAAAGTGAGATTTTGATACAAGTGCAGGCGTGCTAATTGTAATTAATTCTATCACATACATGACTATTCTTTGTTAGTTTTTGAAACAAGGTTATACAAATGGGCCCAATTCCAATTTGACTCAAAGTTTGGAGGGTTGACTAGAACAATTAAAAGGTCAGAAGGTGAAGTGGGATTAGATGTAAAGTATTAGGATGTAAAGTGTAATTTACCCATTCTTTTGCATGAATATATTTCTTCTTCTATTGCTTGAGAAGTAAGGCTCATTACCCCTCTCGATTTTAGATTATTAATAAATTTCTCCTTATGTCGTCAAGGTTTACCAAAAAGTAAAAAATAAAAACTCTTTTTTGCAAGACATGGAATATTTTCTCTTTGTTTAATGTTCATTTAAGAAAATGATTATTTCAGCAGGATTCCATGTGTTTCCCTTATTTAGTACTTTTATGGTTTTAGTTGAGACTTTGGCCCGCTCTAATGACCTACCACTTGTGCAGGGATGGATTGAGGGGGCTGGCAGGGTGACCGCCACCACAAAATTTTGAAATAACTCCTTAAATATAGTAGTATTAGTTATCAATATTTATAAGTTAAATAGGCTCACCCCTCCAAGATTTTATTGATTTTCTTTAACTCGATTTGCAGTTTTAAGTTTCAATCGTTACTCTTCAACTCTAGGTTTCCTTTCTCTCTCTGCTTGTTTGTTTCGGTTCTCTTCTTCTCTTCTTGTTCTTCTTTTTCCTCAATTTTTTCCTCTATTTTTTTGTTATTCAGTTCTGCCCAAAACTCAATTTCCATTTTCACTTTTCTTCTCCTCTTCACCATCTCTATTTTAAAACAACTTATATTTTCTATTCTTTCTCTTTTTCTTGTTTCTCAATTTAAATTATGTCTTTCTTTCTTTCTTCTTCTTCTTCTTTGAGATCTTAATTACATTCGATGGAAGTTGTACTCACCAACAAAGATATCACATTGCCATTGAGCATTTTCAAGTTGACATTTTACAATTACATGTGATTCTCAATTACAAGAATTAAAAAAACTGATTGATTTTTCAAAATTGAAGATATTTGCAAGCTTGCAAGTGAATTTAATTTACATTTGAAATTCCAGTTAAAAAATTAGACATTCCGAATTTCAAAAATTGTTAATAATATTTGAGTTGTGCCAAAGTGTTTGTAAAGCAAGAAAGTCGATAATCTATCCTCTTGTCAGTAGATTGAATCATCATCTTTTAACTTCACCTATTTCTACAGTGACTACAAAATGCACATTTTTGTCAATGAAAATTATCCAAACTAAGCAACACAAGTAGTATTTTTTCTCCTTGAGTATAAGTTCGCCCCCTATGATTAAAATCATGCCTCCATCCTTACACTTGTGAACAGTCCTTCAAAAGCTTCATTGCTTCAAAAACCTATCTTTCTACAGTTAACATTTGGCAGTGACCAAATTTTCATTAATTCTTTATTTCTCTCAAATTGTTTGAGTTGGTCGTCAAATTAGAAATACTAATAACACTTGAAAGACTTTAGTTAATATTGGTGACTAACAATCCTATTGATGTTTTGAAAATCATGTATGGAAAGGTAGGTAGTTGCTTCAATGAACTAACTATCCTGTTTTAAGATATTCATAGTTCTTAGGTTTTCATATTCTGAAATTTCGGCATTGACATTCATCAAGCATTTATATAGTTTCCTTCTTTTGGAACCCTAAACTATTCGCATCATTTATCAAAGAATTCCAAGCAATTTAATCAATGTCTAGAAATGGGCCAGGAGCATTTTTGTTTTCTTTTCCACCCTTTCTTTATTTAACTATTTTCTGTTGTTGGGCATTTTTAATTTTGGGCAGAACTTGCTTATACAATGGAAGTGAATGAGAAGTGTGATGTTTATAGTTTTGGGGTGTTAGCACTGGAAGTGATTATGGGGAAGCATCCGGGTGATCTAATCTCCTCTTTATCATCATCCTCGTCCTCACCATCAACATCAACCGCGCAAGGGATATTTTTGAAGGATGTCTTGGACCAACGCCTCCTACCTCCGAGGAATCAAGTGGCAGAGCAAGTAGTTGTTGTTGCGAAACTAGCATTTGCATGTTTACACACCACTCCACTGTCTCGGCCAACCATGCAACAAGTTGCTACAATGCTATCAAAGGAAAGGCCAACACCACAAAATCAATTCTACATGATTACATTAGGAAAACTCTTTGACATCAACTGCTCGAGCTCTTGAGTATTTATTTTTCCTTTTATTCTTGGATTGCATGATGTTCTTGCTTTGAATTGTCTTCTTATACCATTCAATTTCACCCCATTTCCAGTCTATTTTGCTACTCTTTTCTACTAATTACCATTTTACAAACTTCTATATGCATAATTTAAAAGTATCAATACTCTATAATTTCTATCATAGTTAGAGATACAATAATGTGTCTTGAATTCTGAAGTAGCTCACTTGTTGTATTACATATATCTTGGCTCTCAATCAACAAGTAGGCTCTGTGGTCAGTGTAATCCAACTATGAATAATAGACACTCAAGCTCTTGCCATCTTGCATGCTATCAACACGTACGACATTGTATAATATCCTGTCTTCTTGATTTTTGTATTTCTAGGTAGCTGTTGAACAAGATTTTCTATGGGAACTTGGCTCCACTGTTATTGGATATCTACGACTTTAGTCTTGAGTTCCAAAAGCCAAGAGAACCAAGCTTTTTTTTTTCCCGATAAATGCAAGGATTCAACTAAGTCTTCATTGGTCATTGCAACCAGAGGGCAATCATCTAAGTTTTGGGTGGGTTTGTTTGTCCTGTTTTATGTGTTTTGTTTTGATTTTGCTTCTAGCAGGGTAGTGGTGTGGTGTGTTGTTTTCATTTTTTAGGATTCTGTCTCCTATACTAGACTTGGGTGGTGTTTTTCTTTCGATCTCTCTATTCCTATGGTTCACTTGTGATTGCTTTGTATATGAAATGAAGTTCATGAATCACACCTATGATAGTTAACAAGCATTCAAGGTTGGAACCAATTTGCATAGGATGGATAATTCCTTGATCATTTCATAAACTCTTTCCTCATTCCACTCATTCTCTCGAATAAACAAAGAAATGCTAAATCTTTGTAACTCCCTAAACCTCAAAAAGGGCTTTTAGTTTATAATCTGATCTTCAATTTTCAGCAGTGTAGGCATAGTGCTGGGGCTTGAGCTTTTGCTCTATTTCCTCTGTTCTGCTTCTTTTTTGTGTAGCCATATTGAAACCTCTCCAATTCTGGTTTTCTGGTTTGTTGTGGGATTGCTCATGATTAATCATGCATAGGGTGCCAACATAGTTGGGATGCTATGTTTTTGATAATGATGCAGTGTTTGTTCCCACTTTTTGTAAATTTCTTGATCTACTTTTGATTAATAAAATCTTTGCTTTTGGCTGATAAAAAAAAAAGAAAAAGAAAAAAAGGCTTTCAGTTGCAAAAAAATATCAATTAAAACACATTGTAAAACATCCTCACCATACAGAAACATTTACTAGAAAGTCAATTTCAAGCATCCAAATCATTCCTTCAACATTGATTCTACAAAAGCTTTAAGCCTTTTGCCTGGCCCAATCTCTAGACATCAGTCTGAAACATGTGCATATGTAGGTCTAACACACAAAGCAAACTGATACAAATGAACTCATAACCATTCACAAGACCACTTTTGTCAACAAAGAAGTGTTGTTGAATTATTACCAGAAAAATGAGCAAAGTCAAGATATCTTGACTTGCTTAAGAAGTTTATTTTATTTAAGATGAACATTTTAGAAAATATACACAAGCAAATTCTAAATTCACAGACAGCATACTAGTAGATCAAATGAAAATCGAAATGTTGTGTTTGGAAAGTTGGCTATTTTAATTGACTATTTGACTTTTTAACTATTTTAACCTAGCTAAAATAGTTGTGTTTGAGAAGTTGGTTGGCTTTTATTTTTGTAGTTGATTTGATGGTTGTGAGAAAAAAAAAAGTGTAATAATTATGGGTTGGATGTGACATTTTGTCTTATTGACTATTTTAACTTATTTTATCTTTAAATAAGCTATTTTAACCTAACTCTTTAGCCGAACATCCTGTATAAAATAAGAATACATAGATTGTTGCAGTCCACTAAAGTTGAGTAAAGTTGAGTTCCTGAGGTTGACTACGGGTTCAATTGTAATGATTTATTAAATTGTTTATCATATGGACTCTTATGTGCATATATTTATTTAATTTTTACAATGATAGAATTTATGATTATTAAATTAATTCAAAAAAATTCATTGATTATTTATACACAAAACTAACAAGATTAAAATTTAGATCAATCAAAATAGAATCTATGTTGTTGTGCAATCCGCTTGGTAGAACAAGCCACATGTATAAAACAAATATCTTCAATTACCTGCCAGTTAAGTTGTGAATGCTATAAAGATCATCCGGCGAAATCAATGTGAAGTTGCTTAGAAAAAATAAAAGTTTGCCTAAGATTTTGCAAGTCTTAAAAGTAAATATCAAAATACGATATTATCTAATCAAGTTTTTAAAAAGTTAAGGTTTTTTATCGTAAGAATTCTTTGAAATTTTTTCATTAGTGATCTAATAATTGAGTCAGCTCTTATGAATACTCATCTAAACAGTATACAATGATTGGGGCATTTAGCAACTTTTGACCACTCGGTTGCCTTGATCAGGAATGCTATGTACGAAGAAAAAAAAAGTTTATGCGTACAGAAAGTAATGTTCATCATTGCATAGATGTGAGAAAAAATATTTGTGTTTATAATTGCGATAGATGCAAATATTTTGTCTTACATCTATATCTATAGGATTGTCAAGTGAATTAAATTGCTCGAGCTGAACATGTATCCTATTGGCACAACTACACAAAAAAATCATTTTGCTATACTTTTTTTTTTTTTTTTATATAGATAAATTATATTTTGCACTCTTGCATTTTATATCGATATCTACTTTAGTTTCCTGTCTTCATCTGTCTCGCATGTGTATCGCGAGGGTAATTCTCTGGCTCATTGCCTATGTAGGTTAGTCTTTGATTTTGATTTTCCACGCGTTTGGATAGAAGCTGAAAGCTATGCCTTTATCCTTATTGTCGTTGGTTGCATCTAAGGTCCCTTCTATTTTGTAATTGCTTTCCCTATCTAAAAAAATAAAAATGTAGTCCTTATGTTTACTCTAGTGTTAAATTGATTGACAAAAATGACATGTGTCTCATACATGAAATATTTTTTAGGACAAAAATAAGAATTTTTTAGGACAAGAAAATACAATTAAAAGAAGACAATACATTAGAGAGAGTAACATATGTAATAAAGTTGCATATATGCCCTTAAAAATGCCCCACATATGGGTCACATGCCAAATTTTCCTTGCTAAATTTAACATTTAACAAAATAATCACATTACAACTTAATTAAAAATGTAAATAATTAACTATTATAATTGAAAATTTTGGGATTTAATATAAAAAGTAAAGCTGCAAAGCATAATTTATAGCGAGATTTATTTATAAATCCCTTTTAGAAGATTTATAACCCAATAAACCGACAAGGTTTTCTTGTGTTCCATCAAGTCCCATATATAGACTTATATCCCAGGAGGTCCTTTTTTCCTGATTTATAATTTTTTGGGGACTATTATACCCTTTGTTCTATTTTGATAGTATGTATTATACACAATAGGATATATACGTTTTTCATATTTTGTTATTTCTATTTTGAAAATTTTGGTGATTAGAGATCTTAAAGGAATCAATAGATACGTTTCCATTATATGTTTTTGTAAGAGTTTCGTTTATACATTGGTGGTGAGAGAATATTCGAATATTTTCCTCTTCCATTGTTGTGGTTCAAAACTCTTTTTTTTTTTTTTTTCCATTGTTGCGGTTTTGAAGTTCTATTTTCTGCCATTGTTGTGGTTTTCAAGTTCAGAATTGTTGGACGAAGGTTAGAGAATATTCAACTACTACCTTCTTCCATTGTTGTAGTTCAAAACTCTATTTTCTTTCATTGTTGCGGTTTTGAAGCTTTGTTTTCTTCCATTGTTGTATTTTCAAAGTTTAAAATTGTTGGATGAAGGTTAGCACCATTTTTGTTTTGCAACTGAATGTAGGTATGCATTGGATTCGACTTTTTGTTTCAAGATGAATTGATATAGTATTATGTATCAATGTGTATATGCTTATTGGGTGGGTATTTTAGTGGATGTGATATTGGGTGGGTATTTTAGTGAATGTGAATGTTCACATCCACTGAAGTTATTGTTGTTGTGAATTATCAGATTTTAATGTTTTGCATTTGATGATGTGAATTTCAACATTAGAAGCATGTGATGGTTGCATGACATGCAATGTATACTGATGATTGCATGCATGGTTATTACATAATGTGAATATTTACATATCACTTATTATTGTATGAGTTTTTCATAATTATTATATGGTGTGAATATTCACATTGTAAGGAGTCTTTGTTGCTTGTGAATTATCACATTGTAATGTGTTGCAATTGGTGTTGTGATCATCACATTATTAATCAATGTTAATATTCACATTCAGAAATGGTCAAATAAGTGCCAACAACAATGTGTTATTTTACCAACATGCATTTATAATGTGAAAGTTTATATCAACATTTATTTACTGCAACTCACATTAAGCCAATGGTTATGTGTATACAAATATAAGCAACCACAAGTAATGTGGATGTTCACAGTGTCTACACTTCAATCGATGTGAATGTTCACAGCATTGCTTCTTCACGTCAGAGTAGACGATTTAGGGTTTTGGAAATGTGAGAGATTTTCTTCCTAGAATAAGGGAGAGATTTTTTTCCATAGAATAAATGAGAGATTTTCTCTATAAAATAAGGGGGATATTTTCTCTAGAAGTGGGAGAAATTTTCTCCATGAAATAAGGGACTATTATTATTTTTTATTGTGTATTGGTTTCAAAATGGAAACAGGCAAAAAGTTTGGAAGGGTGATTTGGTCATATTACCTTAAATAGGACCTAATGAAATATTAAAAAAGAAGATAGATTAAATGGAACATAACATTTAGGAATAGGACTTTCTGAAAAATGACCCTAATTTATATATTGTTGGATAAACTATCAATAGGTTTTAATAGTTAAATTAAGTCCTATTAAAAACAAGTCCTAATAAAACGTCACTAAAAATAATTTTTTGTGATAATTTTTTACATATGTTACTAGAAATTGACAATTAATAACTTTTTTTGTCGCGATTTTTATACATTGTCGCTAAAACTTACAATTAGTGATTTTTTCGCACAGGGCCTTGACTACTCATCCGGAGTCTGGCAATTCGAAGGCTATGGTTTCGTCCCAAACTCAACCTCCGGTGCTACAATTGTGCAGATCCATGGTGCGACCAATTACGCCACAACTATCATACTGAGGATCTACAATGAGGACATGAGGTACTACAGTGGTGATCTTGTGGATACAGACTTGCATGATAAATGGTTCAGGGTTAACTTAATCCATAATGTGGATAAAAGAAATCTCACAGTTTTCATTGATGGTGTGAAAAAGTTTGAAACAAAAGATAGAGGTGCTGGAGAATTTTATTTCAAATGTGGTGTGTATGCTGCACCAGCAAATATAAGCTATTACATGGGGTCAAGGTGGAGAGACATCAAAATATACAAGAAGTCATGCTAGATAGAGCGGTGTTTGGTTTACTAGAATGAAGGTTAGAATAGAGTGGTCATTATGTTGGAATACTCATTCTCTTGTTTTGTTTTGTTCGGTAAAATAGTAGGGAATGTGCGTTTTGAATGGAATCACCATTCACCAATTTTGGGAAATGGTTATTCGATTAGGAGATCAAGGAATAGTTATTTTATTCTTGTTCAAAATCATTCCAGTAAACCAAATAGTAATTTAAGAAGTACCGGTCAATGTTGCTATTTAGTTATGTTCTACGAATTCACTATAACTAGAACTTGTAGCAACCAATTTCTCCACAAAATTGTGCTTAAACCCCTCAAGAGAGGAGAGGGACACCCTCAATGCAATGCTGGTAACCTCTTATAGAGGTCGGACTTCAACCTTTTCACAAAATTATTCATCCTTCAAAAGCAAATACATTCCGCCAAACTAAAGTATGCCATACAAATAAAGTTGCAAGAAACAAAATACTGAAATTCAAAAGATAAGATAAGCGCTGATATTACTCCATGTTCTGACTATGTGCTCTTTTAAAATAAAATAAAAAATGTCTTGCTCTCCTACTAGCTTTAGTAATCAAAAAGGTTGTCAATATTGTATACTTCCTTCTTGTGTTCTACGTATACATGATCGATGTCATTATCCATCACATTATTCTTCAAGTCCAAGATTTTCATGTATGTAGTTGTTTTCCTCAATTCATTCTTCAAGTTCAAGGTCTTATAATGAAGGTATGTAATGTATCTCATATTATCAATGACTACAAGATTCTACATTTTATTCTATGTGAAAGCTTCAACACAAACTATAGACTAAGATTGGGAAAAGAGGTCTGCCCTCAATACAAAATTATTCAAAATTTAAAAACAAATACATTCTGCCAAATTAAAGCAGGTCACAAAAATAAAGTTGAAAGAAACAAAACACACTAAAGTTTAAAAGATAAAATAGTCTTTGATGCTATGTGCTAATTGAGACTGTTCTTTGTGCTTTCTAAATAGAAGATGATGTCACAATTAAACCTCAAACTGATGTTGTAATTAGAGGTGACAAATTCAACTTGAAACCATGAACCTGTTCTAGTACATCCATTTAAAATCTTTTTAAACCGTCCAAATTAAATAGGTTGCATCTTCCAAATCAAATTAAAATTGAATTTATATGGGTTGAATATCCATTTAAACTCTTTTAAACTGATACGACCAATACCATACCACAACCACCACCACAAATGCTGCCATCAAAGCACCAAGTAAGCAGGTTGGTCAGATTCATTTGTCTAATCCATATCCATATCCAATTCAACCTAACTCTCTTAAACTCATTTATTAAATAGGTAAATTGGGATTAAATTGTTTTAAATACATAACCCATTTTGACCTGGTCCAAATTTGCCCATTTTAACACCTCTAGTTGCAGCACAACTAGCATGTCTTTTAACATAAGGAGGCAAAATTTTACAGTATTAAGAAAAATATCATCTGTATAACTGTCGAACCACCCTGTTGCAACACGGACAACGCCATATTTGCATGCTGTTATTTTCAGAAACATTGGCCGTCACCAAAAGCTAAAGTTTCCCAACGAAATAATGAGTCAAATTCTTAACTTGCTAATCACTGATGTAAAGTGCAACAAGGAGAAGCAGGTGAAAATGAAGTTATTGAGAAAGAAAGTAAATATGATATTTGCATTGATTTTTGCAATGAAACTTAGCACTTTTTTGTCTTTTATAATTCGGAAAGCTCAATTCAAGACTCTAACTTCAATGATGGAAACAACCGCCGCCACACGGCGCTCCATTGAACAGCAGGTCTTCAACTTACTAATATTTAGAATAGTGGTCGATTTTTGAAGAGGCATATTCGTAATTTAATGTTTGTTCACACGGTGATATTTTATCTTTCCAAGAGAGAAAACAATTCATGTATGATATCAAAAATTTTGTTCGGAATGGTATCCCCTCTGATTTGCTGGGGAAAATTTGACAAAGGATTAGCAATAATAATTCACCTAAGGCTCGTTTTAAAATCCAAGGGTAGTAATCAAGCTTAGATAAGTATAACAGTAGCAATCAGATGAAGAGTCTCCCTGCCTAGCAAGAACAATTTTGAATTCTTATACTCACACAAGGCCATGCCCATCAAGAATAGAGCTGCAAAAGAGTTGAGTCAAGCAATGGGATGTTTAAGTTTAATTTGAAAACTTAATAAGTTTCAAAATTGTTCAAAGTTTGACTTGTTTACATAATAAACCAATCTTGAATGAGTTTTAATGAGTTGAACATGAGTCGAGCTTCAATAGTTTGGCTTTTTATGATACATATATTCTTATTGAGCCGAGTGGTATGTTGTTCAAATTTTGTTTAAAAATTCAAGGAGCTTGAAAATATGTTTAAATTTGACTTATCCATATAACGAGTTAATCTCAAACGAACTAAACACGAGTTGAGGTCAACTAACTTGGTTCGTTTTGCAGCGCTAATCAAAAGCAAATTCATGAAGGCCTGCCAAAGGAGGAGCAACGCAATTGACGTGTAAATTGAACTTTTTTTAGTATGCAATGAGTCATTTTGGCATTACTAACAAGCACAAAGCAGAGGTCACAATTTAAAGACATTTTAGAGAATCCTAGTCCTTCACTAAAACTGAACCAAAGACATTCATGTTTGCAAATCTCAAGACAAAATTTTAACATTATTTAATTGGGTACAAGATTTGTTGTGAGGTCCACTTCTAAAAAATCATATTATTTTCTGGTTCTGTTTGGTTTAAAAAAAAAAAATGATTTTTTTTTTTTTTGGACTATTTAAGTTCAAAACATTTTGGTTATTTGGTTTTCAGCTTTTTTTATTAACGAAAAAATAATTTCAATTAACAGGATCCGCTTTGTTTGGCAAATGCTTAAAAAGTCACTTTCATTTCAAACTTTCTGTCTTTAGTGAATTTTTTTTTTTTTTCATTAAAAAAAATACTTTTCAAGTCTTTTTAGTCTAAGGCAAAAAAAAGAAAAATCACTGAAGACAAAATTCTAATCCCCACCTAAACTTTCTCAATAACAAAAGCAAATTTTTTTAGCATTTGACAAAAGCATCGACCTTTTCAACTACCATATCCTACAAAACAGTGAAAAAATTGAAAATAAATAAACAAACTACTTGAAAAGCATTTTCCAAACCAAGCCTCTATGTCTGATTTTAAATTTAATTTCGGTGTTACTAGACGTATTATGACTTGCTACAACAAAGCAGCTGTTCGCTAGCGGCAAGCCCACAAGAAATCTGAGCATAAATAGGCTTCCAAGTCCCTAAGCAAAGCATATTTACAACTTCAATCAGTGCTCTACTTCATAGAAGTCCTAGCTCTGCAAACAAAACATGGAAATTTCTCACAAGAACAGTCTTTCTAATCCTTTTTTTTGTGACATTTTCAGCAAAACTTGTTCTGTTTTGCTCTGCTGATCCCACAGATGGATTCACCCTCGTGCCACTAACCGAAAAGAATTTCGGGTTGCAAAAAACATACAACGTGCCTCTCGATTAAACGTGATCCACGACGTGGATGAAGGGAAGTTGACAGTTTTCATCGATGGGGTCCAGAAATTCGTGTAGAACAATCAGGGGCTGGGAGACTTGTATTTCATGTGCAGAGTTTATGCTGCACCTGATAATTGAAGCAACTATATGGAGTCAAGGTGGAAAGGAATTAAAATCTACAAAAAATGATCATGAAATTGTAACAATTTGTACTATATATCGGATGAAAGTATATGTTTCCTTATTATAGAACTCATTTATGTATCAAATAAATATTATATCAGAAATAGTTAAATATGGGATATGTTATAATTGAATTTGAGAACTTTAATACAGGTTATGTTATTATAGAATTTGCTTTTGTTTTTTTTTTTTGGGATAAACCTCAGCAGTACAAGGAAAATTTTGTTAATAATCCAAAATCGAGAAAAATTTATTAATAATACAAAACTGAGAGGGGGACGTAATGAGGCTTACCACTTGTGCAATACGTTGTATGCAAAAAGAATCAACACTAACAGACTTGAATGTATGAAGGGAATTTGAAAACCTTAAACCAGTACAAGTTCATGCCTTTGTGAGTGAATCATCCATATGTGTGTTGTGGATCGGGGGCACACCAGGGAACACTCACAAGCAATAACACAAAGAATTTAACGTGTTTCGGCAACTCGCCTACGTCCACGGGCAGCGATTCACTATATTGAACAAAAGAAATACAAATGGAATTATACAACTCTCTGTAAATAATTCTCTCTCTGTTTTCTCTCTAATCCTCACTCTCTCTGCTATCTGATGTGCTGTAACTCAGCTCTCAACCTCTCTATATATACACAACCGAGAGGGAGTAGGTGAAGAGGTTTGGCAAGGTGGTTGGTGGCCAAACTTGGGTTGGTGAGCCGCCGGTTGGTGAGCCGCCAAGTGTGTTCCCATTACCAAGTGTGTTCACACATGGGGTGACTCCACAAATCACCCCCTCAACCCATGTGAGGTGAACCACTGCACACACTGCTGCTAATCTTGTTACGCCCACAATTCAACATAGTCTGCATCTTCTTACTGAGACACTGCATCCCCTGAAGCTAGAGATAATACACCAGAGATACAAGAGGAGGAAGGCATCTTACATCCTCAACTCAACTCACACCACTCTCTGATTTGGAGAGAGCCTCTGCTCCTATCTCCCACAGATCTCTTCCATGCTTCCTGTCTCGGATGTCTTCATCTGCTATACTTGAACTTGTGCGAAACCAAGATATCCTGCACCCCCTGATTGGATGTCCTGCACCCCCTGCTGAGATGCCCTTGACTGTCATGCCTTTGCCCTCTGTTCATAGTGATCGATCAACACTGCCTTGCACCCGAAGGTGCTCAATTCCGAGAGATATTGACCAAGTCCAAACAATGTTGGAACTTGATCCCAGAAACTACCTTTGTGAGCATATCGGCCGGATTATCTGCAGTACCAATCTTTTGAAGCAGAATATCCCCTTCATTCACAATTTCTCGGATGAAATGGAAACGGACGTCAATGTGCTTGGTGCGGGCATGATGAACCTGGTTCTTTGCCAAACAAATGGCACTCTGACTGTCACAAAACACCTCAACGTGCTTCTGAACAATTCCCAAGTCTTCAATCAACCCGTGTAGCCAAATAGCTTCCTTAAAGGCTTCCGTCACTGCCATGTACTCTGCCTCTGTAGTAGACAAAGCCACCGTTGACTGAAGCGTTGACCTCCAACTTACCGGCCCTTTAGCAAGCGTAAATAAATACCCTGTTGTTGACCGGCGTTTGTCTAAGTCACCAGCATAATCTGAGTCCACATATCCTTCCAAATTCTGCCCGAGTCGGTTATCTCTCTCGAACTTCAATCCCAGATTGACTGTGCCATGTATGTACCTTAGAATCCATTTCACTGCCTGCCAGTGATCTTTTCCTGGATCATGCATATACCTGCTTACCATACTCACAGCATGCGAGATGTCAGGCCTTGTACAAACCATAGCATACATTAATGCACCAACTGCATTTGCATATGGAACCTGTGCCATATGCTTCCGTTCTTCTTCTGTGCGCGGAGACATTGAAGCACTAAGCTTGAAATGAGGGGCCAATGGTGTACTTACAGCTTTGGTTTTCCCATTGATGCCAAATCTGTCTAACACCTTTTTCAGATACTGGGTTTGTGTCAGACAAACCGTGCCCTTCTTCCTGTCTCTCTTGATCTCCATGCCAAGAATTTTCTTTGCTTCTCCCAAATCCTTTATTTCAAACTCTCTTGCCAACTGTGCCTTGAGTTTGTCAATCTCCACCTTGCTCGTAGATGCAATCAGCATATCATCTACATATAAGAGCAAATAGATGAAGGAACCGTCGGGAAGCTTACGGAAATATACACAATGATCAAATTGATTTCTTGTGTATTCTTTCTCCATCATGAACCGATCAAATCGCTTGTACCACTGTCTCGGGGATTGCTTCAACCCGTACAACGATTTGTTCAACTTACAGGCCCAATTCTCTTTTCCAGCAACTTTGAAACCATCTGGCTGGGGCATGTATATCTCCTCGTCAAGATCTCCATGTAAGAAGGCAGTTTTGACGTCGAGTTGGGCGAGCTCGAGATCAAGCTGTGCAACCAAAGCTAACAAGATGCGAATAGACGTGTGCTTCACAACAGGTGAGAATATCTCATTGTAGTCTATTCCTTCCTTCTGAGCATAGCCTTTAGCTACCAATCTAGCTTTGAATCTGATGTTGTCTCTGCCTGGAATGCCTTCCTTCTTGGTGTAAACCCACTTACACCCAATTGCTTTCTTTCCCTTTGGAAGTTGCACCAACTCCCAAGTCTGATTCTTGTGAAGTGACCCGATCTCTTCATCCATAGCCTCCTTCCATTTGACACTTTCTGGATTCTGCACGGCTTCTTTGAAAGTGCAAGGAACATTGTCTTCAATGATTGGAAGTGCATAGGCTACCATATCGGTCATCCAACTGGGTTGCCTAGTAACCCTTTGTCCTTTCCTGATTGCAATGGGTTCTGATTGTTGCGGAGCCTCTGGATCTTCATTTTTATCTGAACTCTCTTCAGAGCTATCCTCTAAGACTTCTTCAGGATGGTTGATTGGCTGACTAGTCTTCACTGGAGTCTTAAACTCCACCTGCACTGACTTCTTCAATGCTTCCTCATTCTGTTGAGGGTCTGGTTGCTTCAACATTGCAGACTCATCAAAGGTAACATCTCTTCTGATGAGAACTTTCTTTGATTCAGGGCACCAAAGTCTGTATCCCTTAACACCGTCACCGAAGCCCAAGAAGATGGCTTTCTTGGCTCTTGGATCCAACTTAGATTCTGTAACATGAAAATAAGCTGGACATCCAAAGATACGTAACTGATCATAATCAGTAGCTGGGACTCCTGACCATACCTCCATGGGAGTTTTCCCATCTAGTGCTGCAGTAGGTAGTCTGTTGACAAGATGACGAGCATAGTTCAATGCCTCGCCCCAAAATGCCTTGCTCATTCCAGACTGTGACAGCATACACCGGACTTTCTCCACCAAAGTGCGGTTTATGCGTTCTGCAATTCCATTCTGCTGCGGTGTTCCAGGAACTGTGAAATGTCTCACTATCCCTGCATTCTGGCAAACTCAAAGAAGGGATCTGATGTGTATTCTCCACCATTGTCAGATCTGAGCTTCTTGATCTTCTGCCTGTCTGGGTCTCTATCATCTTCTTCCACATAAGAAAGATGTCTAAGACTTCATCTTTGTGTTTCATTGTGTAAATCCAAACTCTTCTGGAGAAATCATCAATGAACGACACAAAGTAGTGTTTACCTCCCAACGAAGCATTCTTGGAAGGACCCCATACGTCGGTGTGGAGTAGTCTAGAATCCCTTTGGTACGGTGAATAGAGTACCAAACTTGATTCTTGTTTGCTTGCCCAGTACACAATGCTCGCAGAACTCAAGCTTCCCGTCTTGGCGCCTTTCAACAGGCCTTGCTTTACCAACCCTTGTAAAGTCTTCTCTCCGACATGCCCTAGGCGCATGTGCCAAAGTCTGGAAGTGTCTGATGCATCATCTTCTGAGCTGAACTGGTGGAGACAGCCACTCTCCCTGTGACTGTAGAGCCGTCTAGGAAATATAAATTTTCCCGTCGAGTACCCTTCATTGCAACCAATGCTCCTCGAACAACTTTGAGGACTCCACCTTCCATGGTTACTCTGTAACCTTTTGAGTCTAAAACTCCCACTGAGATGAGATTCTTGGTTAGATCTGGTACATACCGTACATCTTCAAGAATTCTGATTGTTCCATCATGGATCTTCAGTCGAACTGTTCCAATCCTCTTTGTCTGGCAAGCTTGGTCGTTGCCCATCAGCACAACTCCTCCATCGAACTCTCGTAAGCTCGAGACCCACTGCTTGTTAGGACACATATGGAATGAACATCCGGAATCTATTATCCATTCATCAGACTGCCATATGATGAAACTGTGAAGGCTGCTCCTTCACCATTATCTCCATCTCGTGCAACGTTCACCTTTTCTTCTGTCTTGTCTTTATTGGGACAATCTTTTGCCAATGCCCCTTCTGGCGACAAGCAGCACACTCGTCTTTTGTAGACGTCTTCTGTCTGAAGATTTCCCTCTGGATTTTGAGCGAGACTTTCTCGCCCTGCATATCTTCTGTTAGTTGTTCTGCCTCTGACTGTCAATGCCTCGGATGCTGAGTCTGTTTGCAGACTTATCTTTCCTTCTGAACTCATTGTTCACCAAGGCGTTTGCAACATCAATATACTTGATCTTCTCTTTACCGTACAGTAAAGTAGTAGTGAGATGATCATACGAATCAGGCAAAGAATTCAACAATAACAGTGCTTTATCTTCATCACCAATGTGATCATCCAAATTCTTCAAATCCGTAAGAATTTTGTTGAAGTTATTTAAGTGTTCGTTCATCGAAATACCTTTTGTAGTCGAAACGAAACAACCTCTTCTTCAAGTAGAGCCTGTTTCAATGCTCTTTGTCATGAACTTATCTTCCAGCGCCTTCCAAAGGTCCTTCGCAATATCATACTCTGTGAAGGCGTACTTCTCCTCTTTTGCAAGGCAAAGTCGGATGGAACTGCAGGCCAGGAGATTCACCCTCTCCCATTCTATCCCGTCCATGTCATCTGGTTTGTCTCCCAGAGTGAAGTGCAGGTTCATCTGGACAAGCATATCTTTAACTTCGCATCTCCACATGCCGAAGTTGCTGCTCCCATCAAACTTCTCTACCTCGAACTTAGCATGGGACACCGGGGTCCAATGCCTAGAGTTGCTTGTACTCGCTGGATTACTTACGGATTCGGTTGATCTGGCCTCTGTAGATTCTGCCATTTTTTAGAAACTTCGAGTCAAAAAACTGACCGTACGGATGTGTCCGGAATACTCCAAATAGTTGGGAAGCACATTTGGATCGTCAAAAACGGACTCCGAATGCCTCAGATCAAGCCAAAATATTTTGAACACCTCTGATTCAAAAAACTAACGTACGGATGTGTCCGGAATATCCCAAATAGTTGGAAAACACTATTGGATCGTCGAAAACGGACTCCGAATGGCTCTGATCTGGCAACAAAAACAGTTTGGACGGGTCAGATCTGCAGAATCTGGTGCGCTTAGATGCACCGGATAATTACTCCAGTCAACGGCTCGGTCAACGGCGCAGGCGGCGCGGTCAACGGAGGCTCGGCGCAGTCAACGGCGGCTCGGTCAACGGTCAAC
>JAPPVO010000036.1:92117050-92257180 GCA_030407325.1 Camellia japonica
CTACAGAGAAGAGACATCTTAATGGTGGTGGCATCTGTTGTGGCAGCGATGACATTTGATGCTGCTGAAAACCCTCCAGGTGGGGTTTGGCAAGATGATAAAGATGGCCACAAAGCTGGGGAAGCTGTCATGGCTTATAATAATCCACAGCTATACACAGTGGCGTAGCCAAGAATTTAATGGAGAGGGGGGTACAAATTAATGATAACATCAGTGCGTTTGGTTTGAGTTTTTTGGATTAAGTTTTTTGAAAATTAAGTTTTTTGTTTTTGTGTTTTTTTTGTTTTTAGTGAATATTTTTAAAATTTTAAACATTTTTTTTTTACTTTTTTAGATGCACTTTACTTAGATATATTAAAAAGTAAAAAATTTGTGAAAAAATATTTTTAAAAATTAATAAATACATAAAAATACAAATAATGTACAGAATTCTCGTTTTTTTTTTTTGTATTTTTTGGTATTTAGTGAATTTTTAAAAGGTTTTTTCACAATTTTTTTGCTTTTTAGGTATATTTATGTTAGTTTTGTCTAAAAATTAAAAACATTACTTAAAATATTAAAAAAATTCAGTAAAAATAAAAAAAAAAACGGAAAACAAGAAAGTAAAATTTTCTGAAAAATGTTTTTGGAAAACTCTAACCAAGCAATTATTTTTTATTTTTTTAATAAAAAACAATGAGATATTACTAAACTTAAATATTAAGAGTCCATTTAGATAAATGTGAATTTTAAATTAAAGAATTTGAGATTAAATTTTATATAAATATTAGGGAGTAACTATTTACAGGTAGATTGGAAAATTAAAAAAGAAGATAAGTTGAGATAGAAATAATATATTTTAGTAGAGAAATTCTATAAAACACACCATAAAAAAAAGTATATCTCATATGTCGCAATTATGATCTTTGTGGTCTTTAGTTATGACACATTATAGTGTTAGATATAATTTAGTTATAACTTCTTGTGGTTGTTATTTTGATTATGACTATATATCAAGTATAGTTAGTTATGACTCATTTTGATATTAATTATAACTTATTGTAATTTTTTATTTTTATTTTTATAATTGAAGATGTGTTGCTTGATTATAATTTATATAGTGGTCATTTTAGTTATGAATGGAAAGAAACATATGGAGGACAACTCTACATATCAAATGTACCTAACAATCCAATAAATTTCATATATCTTCATTGATGTTAATTATATTTGCATGTCAATAATGATAGACATCACCATTATATTGAAATTTTCATAAATAGGCGAAGATTCAGTGTTCCGGCCATAGAGTGGGTGAAGCCCGATGGAGTTGTCAGGCGTTGGAGAAGGCTGGTCAGGAGCGTGGGAGTAGGCTAGTCAGGTACAGGACAGCAGGCGTGGGTCTTGGGTCTCTCTCGATGGGCGTTGGGCGTTGAGAGTGCAGCTGGTGTGGGCTTTGGCAGGGAAAGTTTTATTTAAAGATATGTAGTAGGTGGGCATTGGGAGTGGAGCAGCTTGGTTTTGGTGTTGGTTTTTGGCTTTGGGTTTTTTTTTTTTTTTTTTGGATTGATGTATTTTTTTTTCTAGTTAAGTTCTTCTTAACTTTTTTTATTTTATTTAAAAAAAAAAAAAATTCGTGAGGCCAAGGGGTTGGTTGTATGAATGCGAGTAGCAGTAGTAGGGGTATTTTGTACTTTTCGAATCTTTCTCGATGCATGTCATCTTCCTGTACCTTTAATTTCATGGTGTTAATGAAATTTTTCTTTACTGATCAAAAAAAAAAAAACTTATCACAGTCTCTTTACTTTCAATTAAAATAATCATTATTGTTCTCATAATTTTAAAAATGTCATTGACATTTCATTTTAAATAATATTTTTATAAATTTTTTATTTAAAATATTTTCCTTATGTTTGAAAAAAAAAAAAAATTCCAAAAACCCAGGGGGGGCACGTGACCCCCTGGCCACTGTGTGCCTCCGCCCCTGGCTATACACCTATTTTTTTGGGTTTAATGATGTAGGATTCATCGCGGCCTTGTGCCTCATGCTTTTGCTTACGAATTTGGTTCCACTTGGAAAGAGGTCATTTTTGTTTGTTTTTGTAGCGATTAACTCATTGATAATTGCATCCATTACAACAAGTTTTGCGATCTCCAACATTGCGGTGACACCGAATGGTCAAAAAGGGATCGGAACAAAAATTGAAGTCACAGCCATTGTGTGTGGTGTTGTAATTGCACTTTACCTCTTAGCCCACACGGTTCGTTTGGTAGATGTTGTGCTCAGAGAGAAATGGAGTAAAGAGGTGACCATGCAATTTGCACTAAACATGTGAGCATGAGAGACTTATGATTAGCTGGGACAATTTGTATTTATAGTACTTGTAATATATTTATGTGTTGGATTATGGTTTCTTATAGGTTTTTTTTGGCCAACTTTGAACCTAAATTTGAGTGGGTCTCACACGTCTTTTGGGGTGGGTCCAAAGATGTGACGTGTTATTTGCCACATGGCAAATCATAAGGTGCAAACGGTTCGTCAAAACTATTTATGAGTGAATGGAAAGCTAACGTCATTTTCTGATTCGTAGAATGGACAATTAAAGAGTAAAATGTGGGTTTTCTTGTAATGTTTGTCCCACATTGAAATTTTAAGAGAGTTTGTGTATGTATATAAACTTTAGGTGGATAAACTTGGGTTGGCCCCCAAGGGGCACCCCAAGTTTGTAGAAGGGAGGAGTTATGGATAAAGTAGGTTTTGGCTCAAACCATCACGCGCTGCCGCCAGCTGGGTGTGGGTCAGATCGGTTCTAATATTAATTTTTTTAACAAAATTTATTTGAATTTTTTTCCAAAAGCTCTTGTGGGAAAATTATTTTTTTTGAATGAAATTAATTCAAATTTTGGGCAAAATTTGAATTCAATTTTTCTGTCCAAAATAGTGCCTCCTCCGGTCCAATTTCCAGCAAGTTCAAATAGACAGATTCAAACTGTGCACCGAACAGGTTCAATTTCTTTCCAAATCTGTTCAGTTTAAATACCATACCTGTTCAGTTTGAATCTGTATCTGTTCAGATTGAATTGCACCTGTTCAATTCAAAATCATACGTGTTCGGCATTTCCTAAAGGTCACCACTTAGCCTATAAATACTAGAACCTTTCCAGCAAATTTTCACATTCAGAAAAATCAATTCTCTTCCCGTTTTTGCTCTCTTTCTTTCTCTTTGCATTATTCTACATACAGTTTTTTAGAGAAAATTCTGAAAGTATAGAACACAGGTTCTAGTTCGCCGTACAGATTGTTTGGAGTGCTACTACAGTCTGTGTAAGATTATTGTATCATGGGAGATAGACGTCATTTATCCGTAACCATCGGAGTGGAGCGAATCTGTCTTAAGGACAGAGTGTCACACATTCGACTTGTCACGCCCCGAAAATAATTCAACATGAAACCCCAAACGAACAAACATTCTCTATGCATTGACAATAACTCTTCCATCTTCATTTATATAATAAATGGGTTTAATACCAAAGTTCCACATGTAGTATATATTCACTAAACAAAAGGATATATGAATCTATAGCATGTGAAGCACCTATCATCAAAATAATAAAGTGCCCTTACGGGCTTACATCTTCCAAGGCAATAGCCCGATTACACAAAAAGAGGGTCTTTCGGACCCATATATGTTAGCCCTTGGCTTTACAAAAAGAAATCATAACAAAAGAAGAGCCATGTGCCCTTTACAATTATCCACGCCCTCAACTTGGCGGGATCACCACGTTTTTACCTGCACCAAAACCCATAGGGGTGAGCATAAAGCCCAGTAGAGAAATACCAAACAAAGTATATACGTTTATCTTAGATGGCCAAAATGAATGCAAGTGCAATTGCGATGCAATACTCTTTTCAAAATATCATTCATGTCATTCTTGAGATATACTATGCATTTCATCTACAATTACAATCTCATCAACTTCCAATTTTTAAACTTTTTAATCACAAGGGGCGGTAAAAT
Source organism: Camellia japonica (assembly GCA_030407325.1). Classification (NCBI taxonomy): domain Eukaryota; kingdom Viridiplantae; phylum Streptophyta; class Magnoliopsida; order Ericales; family Theaceae; genus Camellia; species Camellia japonica. The sequence continues at coordinate 92,121,049 of JAPPVO010000036.1, forward strand.
ACGACACTGGTAATCCCTAGGCTGGTGTCTGCAAGTAGACTCTACGAGTACTACCAAACTGTCAGTTTTACCGGTATTATCCGGAAGGCTCGACACCTATCCGCGTGGTTTTCTGGTCTTTCACAATAGACAATCAGGCCAACTTATCGAATTCATCTACACCCCTTAACAGGACTTACCACCGTATTTACCCTATACACAGTTTCATAGTTCTCATTATAGTGTAATCCTTCTCAAAATAATCATGATGAGAGTGTGCAATAATAATGATGAATCAAATGGGAACATGATGCAATATAAATGTCTCAAACATCTTTCCATTTCAAAACATTTCTACAACAAAGTCAATTCAGCACTATACTCATTACTTCTTCGTAACATTATTTCACCAATGGCCATGCCATCCATTCATAGCTATAGCGACATTTATTCATGCTCAATTTATAACAATTTAGCCTCTTCAAGGTCACATGCGATGCCTTCAATTGACAATTTCAATATTCACAATTTTCTCTAGCCAAGGTGCACAACCACTTATTATCTCACAACAATACACTTTCAAATGTTCAACAATAATGTTAAGATAATAACTCTTTTCTCATACACTAGGTAAATAACCACTATGCTACACAATGTGATGAAAGTTTCACTCTCTAATCTTTGAAACCACAAGATATCCCTAAACATGTTTTCACCTTTCAAAATCCCCAAAAAATATTTTCTAGGGTTTTAAGTCAAAAGCCAAAACAACCATTTTCCCTCTCTTTTGAGAGGGTTTTTCTCTCAAAATATCACACCTACTATCATATGAGTTAAAAGCTTCAAGAGGATAGTTAAGAAAAGAGAGAGATCAAAAACCCATTTTTGGAACCCTAGCATTTATGAGGCAAATCTAAGCATTTAATACAATTAATGGAGCCTTTAAAACCAATCAAATCTAACATAAATATATATATATAACTCAAGGAGACTTCCCTACCTCAAGGTTTTGATGAAAAGATGATGAAACCCTAGCTTCAATGGAGGATCCTTCACTTCTCTACTACACCAAGAAGGACTCTAGCTTAGATCCTCAAGATTATGGAGAGATGATGATCTTTGGCCCAAGAATCACAAGAGATCAAGGGTTTGGTGTGCTAGATGAGGGTTTTTAGAGAGGAGGAGAGAAAATGTTTTTAGAGAGAGAGGGAGAGACTTTAGAATGAGATACAAATAGCCTCAAAGTGTAAAAAAAATAGAGTTTTCGAATTGGTCCCGCCCCGCACGTGCGGCACGTGCCCCCACATGTACGACATTGATCCCCGCACGTGCGGCTAGTCCCGCACTTCCCCTCCGCACCTGCAATTTAAGCAGAATGCAACACACTCGGACTCCTCTCTTCCCGCACGTGCGGCTTGGCCTCCCGCACGTGTGGCCCTGGGCCCCCGCACATGCGGCCCCAGCCCAGTAGCCTAGAATTTCCTGATTTGACTCCCGGGCGCTCTGGACCCAACCGCGCATCCTCCGGAATAGGTGAAACCTCTCAATAAATAAGACAAGAATAAGAACTAAATCTCGAGGAGTATTTCCAGATACCTCAAACTTACTAAGAGCGAGAAAAAAACGGAGTGAGGACGGAAGGAAAGAAAAGAAAACAAGACCCGGTCATCACACGACTTGATCAATTTTGTACTTATTCATTTCGGTAAATAAATTTTGTAAGTGATTTATTTTGTATTTGTTTGATTTGTTTCACATTATTTATTTTACACAAAAGATTGTTCCAACAATCTTAAGACAAATTTGAATTATTCTGTTTATACAGAATTTTTCGTTTGTTTCATTTTCTTCTTTTCTTATTCTTATAGAAAATTATTTTTCTATGTTTTTACAAAATAATATTATGGTTGGAAAATATAAATAGTAGTAATATACTATTTGACAAATAGTAGTAATATACTGTTTATTTTCTTTGACAACTAATAGTAATATACTGGTTATCATTAACAATTTCAGAATATTCATTTGTAAAGTTGGTCAGAAATTAATTTTGGTTTTCAAAAATAATTTCTGAGTTTTCATTAATTAAAATTCTATTTTCAGTATTTTAATTTTTGAAGTGTAACAGAAATATTTTTATGTTTGGAATTAATTTGTTTAAATAAATTTTATTTTCAAATTAATTGGAAATAAAAGTTACAATTTTTGTTTCTTTTATTTTTACAGAATTAAATTTTGTGTTTATGGTTTAAATTTATGTGTAGTATAAAATTCTAATTATAATTTTGTTATATAATTTAGAATTCATGGCTATTGAAACTAATGCTCAAACCAGTACTGGTATGGTGACTTCAATTGCTCCAACCCCCTCTCCTGTTGTGACTATGTCAGTCAATCTCAGTAAAAAGCCAGAGAAGTTCTTAGGAACTGATTTTAAAATATGACAGCAGAAAATGTTGTTTTATCTTACTACTCTCAACCTGACACATTTCCTCCATGAGAATGCTCCTACTCTGAAAGAGGATGAAACCAACCGACAAGTGGTTGCTGCACTCGATGTCTGGAAATATGTTGATTTCCTTTGCCGGAACTACATTTTGAACGAACTTGATAACACATTGTACAACATCTACAACCCTATCAAGAGGGCAAAGGAACTTTGGGAATTTTTGGAGAAAAAGTACAAAATAGAATATGCTAGCTCAAAGAAATTTGTGGTTAGCAAATTCCTGGATTTTGTAATGATTGATTCAAAGACTATGATTAGTCAAGTTCAAGATCTCCAACTTATTCTGCATGACATTCACGCAGAAGGCATGTCTCTCAGTGAATCCTTCCAAGTTGCTGCCTTAATTGAAAAATTACCACAAGGCTGGAAGGAATTCAAAAACTACCTCAAACACAAGTGCAAAAGGAAGATCAAGCAAGAAGTCTGCTTAAGCCAGTATGACTGAAGTGGATAAAATTTCCAATGGTGTAGATGATATAAATCTTTTTGCAGTTGTTTCTAAGGCAGACGTTGTCGGAAATCCTAAAGAATGGTGGGTGGACACTAGTGCTACTCACCACATCTGTGTCGACAAAAAGATGTTCACATCTTATTCTGTAGTGGACAACGGCGAACAACTTTTTATGGACAACTCCTCGACTTCTAAAGTTGAAGGACAATGAAAGATTATTCTGAAGATTACATTTGGAAAGGAACTCACTTTCAACAATGTGTTGCAAATTGATTTTTAAGGTATAGTTTGGGAGTAAATTGATTTTTAATTTGGGGGGCAAATGGATTTTTAAGGTGTAGTTTGGGGGGTAACATAAAATTTCAAATGAACTTTGATGCCATATTAGCACATTCCATCCAATTGTAGACGGAATGTGACGGTAGGGGTCAAATTAATCAAAATTTCGAAAGTTTAGATAGAAAATTGATATTAATCAAAATTTAGGGGTCAAATTGGAAAACACGTGAAAGTTTGAGGGATAAAATGATATTTCCTCTTTGCATAATTTACCCAATAATCAAAGTCCAGCGTATTGGTGAAAAGAAAAAGTCAAGTCAAGTCTATTGGGGGGGTAGCATAAACATTTGGTTATGATTTTCTTGCCCTCTTTGCACGACTGCATGCGGTGAACATCGGTGAAGTAATTTGAGTCGAGCAGTACTTTTACAATAGATTCTATCATCTCATATGTATAATTAAAATTATTTTATTTTCCTTTTATAAAATATATATATATATATATATATATATATTTTATAGGTCTAGCTTCTGTTTAGCCCAGATCTTGAATTGAAGGATATTGTTCGAGCTCGTAAGACTCACTACAGTCTACAGGTATCGTTTTATGATATGAATGGTTTATTTTGTATGAATTTTCATATATATTATCTACACAAAAAATTATGTTGATTCAATAATCATTATTTGTTCAATTTATTGTGTTTGTCGCCAAAGTGTATTTTCAAAAGAGGAAATATCATTTTCCCCCCCAAACTGTCACGCATTTTTCACATTGACCCCTATACTTCGATTTATTTCAATTTAGTACATGAACTTTCCGCAAATTGATCAATTAGACTCTTACCGTCACCTTCCGTCCACAATTGTACGAAATGTGCTGATGTGGGGGGAAATTGATTTTTAAAGTATAGTTTGGGGGGCAAATTGATTTTTAATTTGGGGGGTATAATTTGATTTTTAAGGTATAGTTTAGGGGGTAAGATGAAATTTTAAATGCCACGTCAGCATATTTTGTCCAATTGTAGACGGAAGGTGACGGCAGGGGTCTAATTGATCAATTTGTGAAAAGTTCAAGTACTAAATTGAAATAAATAGAAGTATGGGGTCAACGTGAAAAATGAGTGATAGTTTGGGGGGCAAAATGATATTTCCTCTTTTCAAAAACGTACTTATCATCTATTTTTTTTTTTAAACCAATGAGATAAATTGAATATGTTACAATTATCAAATTAATCTAACTTTTTGTATGGATGATATACATGAAAGGCTCCATAAAATAAATGATTTGGATAATTGGAAAACGGGATGTATGGTGAGTTCCACAAGCCTAAATAGTACACTCCTTTAGATTAGAGAAAAGTCCAACCCTATTATTCACATTAAAAAAATAGATCAATTCAATAATTGTAATTTATTCAATTTCTCAAATTTATCTCAAAAAAATATTGATAACAAGTGTATTTTTTAAAAAATCATTCATTTTTTTTTTTTTTGATAATAAACACTATAAATTGAACGTGTTACGATTATTGGATTGACTAAATTTTTTGTGTGAATGATATACACGACGCACTCTCCAAAATGAATGATTCGGATTATTGAAACGAGATCCGTGATGGCGATCCGGATCTTATGTATAAATTTGTTGTCGTATAAGTTAAAGAAGGGGGATTGTAGGCTAATTAAAATAAAGGAAATTTTACAATACACACCGTATATATTAATCATGACATTTATAGTCTTTTGTTATGACTTATTATGGTATTTGTTATGACTTGATTATAATTATGATTTTTTTATGACTTATAGCGATGTTAATTATAACCTTTCGTAATTATTAGTTTGGTTAGAAATCCAAAAAGTTGTTAATTATACTTTATGTATTGTTTGTTTATGAGCCTTTTTTTTAGTTACAGCAAACAAAAAAATAATTGTCATAATCAAAATTACAAATTTCATAACTTGCATATAGGTGTTTATCGGCATCTATAGTCAACTCAAGTCTTGATATTATACAATGGGGGTGTTTGGTGTAGATTAAGTAGGTGTTTGGAATTTGCTTTTTTGATATTTTTTTGCTTACTTATTTTTTTATGATAAATTATAAATACATTTTTTGAGATTTTTTAAAAATATATATTGCCCTTTGTGATTTTGAAAATTACAGATACTTCTAGTCAAAATTTATCATTTAGTAAAATTAATATAAAATGAGAAATTTTTAACTACCCCCTTATATAACAATAAAATTACTAAAAATATTAATTAAAATATATTTATAACATCATTAAAAATTGTTTATGATTAACAAAATGAGTCATTTATTATGCAATTAAAATTTTTTAAAAACATATAGGCTGCGTTTGGCAAAGTTTTCTAACTATGATTTGAGAATATGAGTTGTATTTTGAGTTTATGAGTTTTGGAATTATGATTTGAGTGTAGAAAATTTGTTTGGTGAATGAGTTTTGAAAAGAGTTTTGAATTGAGTGGAAATTTTTGATGTGACATGTGATATTTGATACAAAAATTTACAACTCATAACCAAATATACAACTTAAAAATCTATTAAAACCTCATAAAAAAATTTAAAAAATTCCAAAAATATTGTTTTATTAAAAATATAAAAAAACACACAAGTGCAAAAAAAAAAAAAAAAAATCGCACTGTAGAGGTCAACTGGCCGAACATCCGGTAGGCCAAATTTCAAAATTTAAAAGCCTGCCCGGAACGAGTTTTCAAAACAAGAGATGTAATTAACTTTCCAAAACTCAAACCAAACATCATACTAGAGTATAAAGATGGAACTATAATTCCAAAACACTTCCAAACACGGATAATTTTCAAAAGAGTAGTGTTACATTCCCTAATATATCACCTCTATTTTGACTTTTAATGAGGTTAGAGAGAGAGAGAGAGAGAGAATAGAAAGAGATAGAGAGATGAAGGATGAGAAGTGAGAAATGGGGTCCATTTCACATTATTAGTGGGGCTGATTCCCTTACTGCCATTTTTAAAACTTTATTCCCACTCTAGGGTGAGTTTTTATCTTTATTCCCATTGTAAGGTAAAATGGCTTTAGCAATTCTATTTTCCAGAAAATGACTTTTGAAAAGCCGTGTTTCACAATTAAAATAATAATAAAATTTGAACAAAAAAAAAACCAGCTTTGGAAAAGCCAGTTTTAATTAATTTTGAATTAATTAAAAATGGTTTTGGTAAAATCATTTTTACACTAATTTTTTTTTAATTTATATTTTCAAAATAAATATTTTTTAATCAAAAATATTTTTAATATAAAAACGGTTTTAGAAAAGACGTTTCATGAAAAATCATTTTCACAATTATTTATTTATGTTTTTTTTTCATGTGGAAGGTTGGACTTGGGAACCAAAAGAAATGAGAGAGAGAGCGGCAATTCCAATGCATTCAAAGATGGGTTTCTTTAGAAAATCACAACACAAACAAAACATAATCTATATAATACTCCAACAAAACATAATCTCATGCCACGTTCAATTAGTTATTATATGAAACATATATTATATATACACACATTCCTGGATCTTTAGAAAATCACATACAAGGCCGGCCCAGGCCTGCACCTCCAACTAGGGGCTAAAAATAAAATATAATTTTATGTTTTAGATATTAAAAAAAAAAGTTCAAATACTATAGACCCAATAGAACATGGGGCTTAAAAAAAAACAAGACTAGATTTTTATTTTTTAAAAATATTTGTAATGATTGCTTCCTATCTTAATATATGAAAATAAATTTATTTATAATTTTAATGATTATATGTGCAAGTAATTTTTTTGTAGCTACAAACAAATAAAAAAGTTATAACTTATCATTTTATCTATGATTTTTTTTTTCCAATATAAGAGGGCCCATTTCTGAAATTCGCCTTGGGTCCCCAAAATTTCAGGGCCGGCCTTGATCACATATATTATATATACACACATTCCTACATCTGTGTTTATGATCCACCGAGAACATAACAAGATGACAAGAGTAGCCACCCAAAGTCAAGTCAAGTCAAGTCTACCTATAATAATAAAAGTAATATTATGGATTCAAACATAAAAATAAAAAATTATTCAAAATTTTATATTAATAGTTTCTATTTATTTTATATACAGATCTCATAATATATAAATTCAATCTTTAGCACGTATTCCTCTATCCAGAAAAATCTGGGTAGATATGTCATGGTTCATAACAATTTTGTAATAATAATAATAATAAAAGTAAATTACTAAAAATATGTAAGTTAATAAAATTATTACATATGCATGAAAAATTATAATTTTAATTATTAATATTAATAAAATTATTATTAATTTATAATTATTTTCAAAATTATATCCTGATATTATTCTTATTAAAAAAAAAACAAAATTACAGGAATTGCCAAAAGTCAAGTCAAGTCTGCATATAATATTATTGTTATTATTAAAAGTTGTAATTTGAAAATTATGTATCATTGTGTTGTTTAAATTATCAACAGAATGATTATGATAAATGATAAATGATAAAGTTATGCTTTACTTCTTTTTTCTTCGTTAGTGTTTAGGATTCAAAGTTACACTGAAAAAATAAAAGTAAAAAAGTTTAGGATTTAAAGTGACAAAAATTAAAATATTGGAGTCCAAAATAACATGAAATTCATATTTTAAAAACTATAGATATTATTTCATTGTCATTTTGTTGATTTAGATGATTTGTTTAAAATTGAATCAATTCAATTCGACTCAAAGTGAATAAAAAATTTCCCAAAAATAATATTAAAAATTTTAAAAATCAAAGTAACACGAAAAAGTATATTTATAGAAATGTATTTTATCCTAATTTATAATAATATGGTGAGAGCTGCAAATGAAACTATTGGAGGATCAAACCCGGGGCAAGGTCGTTCATCCAAAGATATCTCTTTCATATGCATCGATCTGGCATGATCTTATTGGTCATCAATTTCCCAAAATTGATTACTTCCTAGTGGAGGATCCAAACCAAAACTATCGAAAGAAATACCTCTCCAGGTTCGATAAAAAAAAATAATTTTCCAAGTTGTATTATCTATCTATAAATACCTCTCCATGCTCTTGCAGCTCTTCATCCCTCCATCCATCCTATTACTGTCTTTCATAGCTTTCTATTCTATTCTATTAATAACAAACAAGCCTACAATACAATGACATTCTTGCCCAATACACTTCCCAACCACTTTCTTTCTTTCCCACCCCTTTTACTCTGCCTCATCATCCTTGCATTCCCCACTTTTTTTTATTATGCTGCTTTTGCTTCTTCCTTAACTACTGGAAAACAAGCAACTGAACCCACGGCTCTCTTGACGTGGAAAGCTACCCTTCACAACCAAACTCAAACTCTCCTGTCCTCCTGGGTTGGAACCAACCATTGCACTTGGCTTGGAATTCGTTGCAACAAGGCCGGTAGAGTTGCCCGTATAAAGCTTGAGGGTTATGGTTTGAAAGGTACTCTTTCTAATCTTAATTTCTCATCCTTTCCTCATCTCCTCACCCTTGATCTTTTTAACAACTCACTTTATGGGACCATCCCCCCCCATATTGGTAGCCTTTGGAGACTCACCTCCCTTATCTTGGTACTGAACAATCTCTCTGGAACAATTCCGACCGAAATAGGCCGACTAACTAATCTAAGAATCTTGTACATGAATGAAAATCAAATTAGTGGCTCCATCCCTCAACAAATAGGATTGCTCAGCTCTCTCAATGAGCTTTCCTTGTATACTAACAATCTCACGGGTTCAATCCCTTCTTCAATTGGAAACTTGGGCAACTTAACCCTTCTGTACCTTTATGACAACCAACTTTCCGGATCAATCCCTCAAGAAATTGGGATGCTGAGGTCTCTCGTTGATCTCCAACTCGCTGTGAACAATCTCACAGGTTCAATCCCTGCATCTATAGGGAACTTGAGCAGCTTAACCACTCTGTACCTTGCTGTGAACCAACTTTCTGGATCAATCCCTCAAGAAGTTGGGATGCTCAGGTCTCTCGTTGTACTCGGACTCCCAATGAACAATCTTACAGGTTCAATTCCTGCTTCTATAGGAAACTTAGGCATGTTAACCTTTTTGTACCTTCATAAAAATATGCTTTCAGGATTCATTCCTTCGACAATTGGAAACTTGACAAAGTTGACGGATTTAGACTTTAGTCTAAATCTATTATCAGGCTCCATTCCTTCAGAGATAGGAAATTTAAAACAACTTGGTTATTTGGTATTCATTGATAACCAACTCACTGGATCTATTCCTCAAAGATTGAACAATCTTACACATTTGAAATGGTTTCTTATAGCTTACAACAAGCTCGTTGGTCATTTACCAGAAAACCTATGCTTTACTGGATTACTTACAGAATTAGGTGCAGCTGACAACAATCTCACAGGTCCTATCCCAAAAAGCTTGAAAAATTGCCATAGCCTATATCGAGTCAGGCTTGATGGAAACCAACTGTCGGGCAATATATCAGAAGATTTTGGCGTATACCCAAGCTTGGATTACATTGATTTGAGTCATAACAATTTTTATGGTGAGCTATCTAAAAACTGGGGAAAATGCCACAATTTAACTAGTCTCAAAATGTCCAACAATAAAATTTCTGGTAAGATACCATCTGAGTTAGTAGGGGCAACTCAGCTATCCGTTCTTGATCTCTCTTCAAATCATCTAGTTGGAGAGATCCCATTGACATTGGGAAGGTTGGTTTCACTATACAACCTTAAGCTGGATGATAACTATCTATTAGGCAATATTCCTCCAGAATTAAGTAAGTTGTCCAATTTAGAGCACCTTAACTTGGCAGCAAATGATCTAACTGGCTCAATCCCTAGAGAACTTGGAGACTACTTAAAACTATTGGACTTAAATTTGAGCAATAATAGATTTGGGGAAAGCATTCCTATTGAAATAGGCCAGATCAACACTCTTCAAAGTCTTGATCTTGGTAATAACTTGCTAATTGGTAAGATACCACAACAGATTGGAGAATTGCGAAGCTTAGAAAGGTTGAATCTCTCCCACAATGAGTTCTTTGGTTTTATACCATCATCTTTCAATAAAATGGTAAGTCTTACATCCATTGATGTGTCATATAATCAGTTAGAGGGTCCTCTTCCTGACATCAAAGCCTTCCAAGAGGCTCCATTCGAGGCACTCAAAGGTAATAAAGGTTTATGTGGTAATGCTACAGGTCTTAAGGTTTGCTTGACAAAATTGAACAATGGGGATGTTGAAAAAAAGGGCAAGAAAGTTATGTTACTGACTGTACTTCTTGTTTTTGGAATTTTGTTTCTTTTGCTAATGGTTCTTGGAATTTTCATGGCTTTTCATAAGAAAGTGAGGAACACAAAAAATGAGCCATCACGAGTAAACCATGATAATGTTTTTGCAATATGGAGCTATGATGGAAAAATGGTCTATGAAAACATCATTGAAGTCACTGAGAACTTTAGTGCCAAATATTGTGTTGGAGAGGGAGGATATGGCACTGTTTATAGAGCTGACCTACCAAATGGTCAAGCAGTTGCTGTGAAGAAACTTCATGCAACACTTGATGATGACTGGGCTAATCTAAAAGGGTTTACAAGTGAGATCCGTGCATTAACTGAGATTCGGCATCACAACATTGTAAAGTTGTATGGTTATTGTTCACACCCAAGGCACTCGTTTTTGGTTTATGAGTTCTTGGAAGGGGGAAGTTTGGGAAAGGTACTGAGCACGGACAATGATATAGTAGTCTTTGATTGGATTAAGAGAGTGAACGCTGTTAAAGGTGTGGCAAATGCTCTGTCTTATATGCACCATGATTGTTTTCAACCAATCATCCATCGAGACATATCAAGCAAGAATTTTGTTTGATTTGGAGTATGTGGCTCACATCTCTGATTTTGGCACAGCTAGATTTATGAATCTCAACTCATCCAATTGGACTTCATTTGCTGGGACCTTGGTTATGCTGCTCCTGGTATATATTTTTCTATTGCAATGATTTATTTCCAATTAAATTAACCATGTAGTGTTTGTTCATTTTAACTTACTAATGATGACAAATTGCTAGATTTAAGCTTGTTATTTCCATTTTTTCTAATATGCATACCCTTAAATTCTCATGTATGATGAGCATAGCTACTGAAAAGCCATTGTAGATGAAAAATATGCACTGAAGTAAGTAAATAGTGTTGCAGATGTGTTAGCTGATTGCGGTTGTGATAATAATTCTTATTTCTCTACTTTTTAAGAGCCTTGTAGATTGGTTAAGCTTGTTTTGGCTTTAGACAGGTTGGGTGCTTTGTATGTATATATATTCAAGCTTTTTAGTGTTGATTCTTTTTTGGGCCAAATTACACTGTATCCCTATAGTTTACACCATTTATTACTTTGCCCCTTGACTTTTAAATTATTTCAGTCAGCCCCTAGACTTCAAGTCCAGTTTCAATTGGGCTTAAGCATATAACATTGTCTTAAAATGAGATTTGGTAAAAATACAAGTTGATAAGGAATAAAGTGAGATTTTGATAAAAGTGCAGGCGTGCTAATTGTAATTAATTCTATCACATGACTATTCTTTGTTAGTTTTTGAAACAAGGTTATACAAATGGGCCCAATTCCAATTTGACTCAAAGTTTGGAGGGTTGACTAGAACAATTAAAAGGTCAGAAGGTGAAGTGGGATTAGATGTAAAGTATTAGGATGTAAAGTGTAATTTACCCATTCTTTTGCATGAATATTTTTCTTCTTCTATTGCTTGAGAAGTAAGGCTCATTACCGCTCTCGATTTTAGATTATTAATAAATTTCTCCTTATGTCGTCAAGGTTTACCAAAAAGTAAAAAATAAAAACTCTTTTTTGCAAGACATGGAATATTTTCTCTTTGTTTAATGTTCATTTAAGAAAATGATTATTTCAGCAGGATTCCATGTGTTTCCCTTATTTAGTACTTTTATGGTTTTAGTTGAGACTTGGGCCCACTCTAATGACCTACCACTTGTGCAGGGATGGATTGAGGGGGATGGCAGGGTGACCGCCACCACAAAATTTTAAAATAACTCCTTAAATATAGTAGTATTATTAGTTATCAATATTTATAAGTTAAATAGGCTCACCCCTCCAAGATTTTATTGATTTTCTTTAACTCGATTTGCAGTTTTAAGTTTCAATCGTTACTCTTCAACTCTAGGTTTCCTTTCTCTCTCTGCTTGTTTGTTTCGGTTCTCTTCTTCTCTTCTTGTTCTTCTTTTTCCTCGATTTTTTCCTCTATCTTTTTTGTTATTTCAGTTCTGCCCAAAACTCAATTTCCATTTTCACTTTTTCTTCCTCTTCACCATCTCTATTTTAAAACAACTTATATTTTCTATTCTTTCTCTTTTTCTTGTTTCTCAATTTAAATTATGTCTTTCTTTCTTTCTTCTTCTTCTTCTTTGAGATCTTAATTACATTCGATGGAAGTTGTACTCACCAACAAAGATATCACATTGCCATTGAGCATTTTCAAGTTGACATTTTACAATTACATGTGATTCTCAATTACAAGAATTAAAAAAACTGATTGATTTTTCAAAATTGAAGATATTTGCAAGCTTGCAAGTAAATTTAATTTACATTTGAAATTCCAGTTAAAAAATTAGACATTCCGAATTTCAAAAATTGTTAATAATATTTGAGTTGTGCCAAAGTGTTTGTAAAGCAAGAAAGTCGATAATCTATCCTCTTGTCAGTAGATTGAATCATCATCTTTTAACTTCACCTATTTCTACAGTGACTACAAAATGCACATTTTTGTCAATGAAAATTATCCAAACTAAGCAACACAAGTAGTAATTTTTCTCCTTGAGTATAAGTTCGCCCCCTATGATTAAAATCATGCTTCCATCCTTACACTTGTGAACAGTCCTTCAAAAGCTTCATTGCTTCAAAAACCTATCTTTCTACAGTTAACATTTGGCAGTGACCAAATTTTCATTAATTCTTTACTTCTCTCAAATTGTTTGAGTTGGTCATCAAACCAGAAATACTAATAACACTTGAAAGACTTTAGTTAATATTGGTGACTAACAATCCTATTGATGTTTTGAAAATCATGTATGGAAAGGTAGGTAGTTGCTTCAATGAACTAACTATCTTGTTTTAAGATATTCATAGTTCTCAGGTTTTCATATTCTGAAATTTCGGCATTGACATTCATCAAGCATTTATATAATTTCCTTCTTTTGGAACCCTAAACTATTCGCATCATTTATCAAAGAATTCCAAGCAATTTAATCAATGTCTGGAAATGGGCCAGGAGCATTTTTGTTTTCTTTTCCACCCTTTCTTTATTTAACTATTTTCTGTTGTTGGGCATTTTTAATTTTGCGCAGAACTTGCTTATACAATGGAAGTGAATGAGAAGTGCGATGTTTATAGTTTTGGGGTGCTCGCATTGGAAGTGATTATGGGGAAGCATCCGGGTGATCTAATCTCTTCTTTATCGTCATCCTTACCCTCATCATCAACATCGACTGCGCAAGGGATACTTTTGAAGGATGTCTTGGACCAACGCCTCCTACCTCCGAGGAATCAAGTGGCAGAGCAAATAGTTGTTGTTGCGAAACTAGCATTTGCATGTTTACACACCACTCCACTGTCTCGGCCAACCATGCAACAAGTTGCTACAATGCTATCAAAGGAAAGGCCAACACCGCAAAATCAATTCTACATGATTACATTAGGACAACTCTTTGACATCAACTGCTCGAGCTCTTGAGTATTTATTTTTCCTTTTATTCTTGGGTTGCATGATGTTCTTGCTTTCAATTGTCTTCTTATACCATTCAATTTCACCCCATTTCCAGTCTATTTTGCTACTCTTTTCTACTAATTACCATTTTACAAACTTCTATATGCCTAATTTAAAAGTATCAATACTCTATAATTTCTATCATGGTTAGAGATACGATAATGTGTCTTGAATTCTGCAGTAGCTCACTTGTTGTATTACATATATCCTGGCTCTCAATCAACAAGTAGGCTCTGTGGTCAGTGTAATCCAACCATGGATAATAGACACTCAAGCTCTTGCCATCTTGCATGCTATCAACACATACGACATTGTATAATATTCTATCTTCTTGATTTTTGTATTTTCAGGTAGCTAGTGAACAAGATTTTCCATGGGAACTTGGCTCCACTGTTATTGGACATCTACGACTTTAGTCTTGAGTTCCAAAAGCCAAGAGAACCAAGCTTCTTTTTTTTTTTTTCCGATAAATGCAAGGATTCAACTAAGTCTTCGTTGGTCATTGCAACCAGAGGGCAATCATCTAAGTTTTGGGTGGGTTTGTTTGTCCTGTTTTATGTGTTTTGTTTTGATTTTGCTTCTAGCAGGGTAGTGGTGTGGTGTGTTGTTTTCATTTTTTAGGATTTTGTCTCCTATACTAGACTTGGGTGATGTTTTTCTTTCGATCTCTCTATTCCTATGGTTCACTTGTGATTGCTTTGTATATGAAATGAAGTTCATGAATCACACCTATGATATTTAACAAGCATTCAAGGTTGGAACCAATTTGCATAGGATGGATAATTCCTTGATCATTTCATAAACTCTTTCCTCCTTCCACTCATTCTCTCGAATAAACAAAGAAATGCTAAATCTTTGTAAGTCCCTAAACCTCAAAAAGGGCTTTTAGTTTATAATCTGATCTTCAATTTGCAGCAGTGTAGGCATGGTGCTGGGGCTTGAGCTTTTGCTCTATTTCCTCTGTTCTGCTTCTTTTTTGTGTAGCCATATTGAAACCTCTCCAATTCTGGTTTGTTGTGGGATTGCTCATGATTAATCACGCATAGGGTGCCAACATAGTTGGGATGTTATGTTTTTGATAATGATGTAGTGTTTGTTCCCACTTTTTGTAAGTTTCTTGATTTACTTTTGATTAATAAAATCTTTGCTTTTAGCTTATCAAAAAAAGAAAAAAAGAAAAAAGGCTTTTAGCTGCAAAAAAATATCAATTCAAACACATTGTAAAACATCCTCACCATACAGAAACATTTACTAGAAAGTCAATTTCAAGCATCCAAATCATTCCCTCAACATTGATTCAGCAAAAGCTTTAAACCTTTTGCCAGGCCCAATCTCTAGACATCAGTCTAAAACATGTGCACATGTAGGTCTAACACACAAAGCAAACTGATACAAATGAACTCATAACCATTCACATGACCACTTTTGTCAACAAAGAAGTGTTGTCGAATTATTACTGGAAAAATGAGCAAAGTCAAGATATCTTGACTTGCTTAAGAAGTTTATTTTATTTAAGATGAACATTTTAGAAAATATACACAAGCAAATTCTATATTCACAGACAACATACTAGTAGATCAAATAAAAATCGAAATGTTGTGTTTGGAAAGTTGGCTATTTTAATTGACTATTTGACTTTTTAACTATTTTAACCTGGCTAAAATAGTTGTGTTTGAGAAGTTGGTTGGCTTTTATTTTTGTAGTTGATTTGATGGTTGTGAGAAAAAAAAAGTGTAATAATTATGGGTTGGATGTGATATTTTGTCTTATTAACTATTTTAACTTATTTTATCTTTAAATAAGCTATTTTAACCTAACCCTCCTTCCGAACACCCTGTATAAAATAAGAACACATGCCACTAAAGTTGAGTGCAGTTGACTTACTGAGGTTGACTAGGGGTTCAATTGTAATAATTTATTAAATTGTTTATCATATGGTCTCTTATGTGCATATATTTATTTAATTTTTACAATGATAGAATTTATGATTATTAAATTAATTTAAAAAAATTCATTGATAATTTATACACAAAACTAACTAGATTAAAATTTAGATTAATCAAAATAGAATCTATGCTGTTGTGCAATCCGCTTGGTAGAACAAGCCACATGTATAAAACAAATATCTTCAGTTACTTGCCAGTTAAGTTGTGAATGCTATAAAGATCATCCGGCGAAATCAATGTGAAGTTGCTTAGAAAAAATAAAAATTTGCCTAAGATTTTTCAAGTCTTAAAAGTAAATATCAAAATACGATATTATCTAATCAAGTTTTTAAAAAGTTAAGGTTTTTGATCGTAAGAATTCTTTGAAATTTTTTTATGAGTCTTAAGCGATAGCTGAAGTGATCTAATAATTGAGTCACCTCTTATAAATACTCATCTAAACAGTATACAATGATTGGGGCATTTAGCAACTTTTGACCACTCGGTGGCCTTGATCAGGAATGCTATGTACGAAGAAAAAAAAAGTTTATGCATACAGAAAGTAATGTTTATCATTGCATAGATGTGAGATAAAATATTTGTGTTTATAATTGCGATAGATGCAAATATTTTGTCTTACATCTATATCTATAGGATTGTCAAGTGAATTAAATTGCTCGACCTGAACATGTATCCTATTGGCACAGTTACACAAAAAAATCATTTTTCTATACTTTTTTTTTTTTGTAGATAAATTATATTTTGCACTCTTGCATTTTATACCGATATCTACTTTAGTTTCCCGTCTTCATATGTCTCGCCTGTGTATCGGGAGGGTAATTCTATGGCTCATTGCCTATGTAGGTTACTCTTTGATTTTGATTTTCCACGCGTTTGGATAGAAGCTGAAAGCTATGCCATGATCCTTATTGTCGTTGGTTACATCTAAGGTCCCTTATGTTTTGTAATTGCTTTCCTTATCTAAAAAAATAAAAATGTAGTCCTTATGTTTAGTCTAGTGTTAAATTGATAGACAAAAATGACATGTGTCTCATACATGAAATATTTTTTAGGACAAGAAAATACAATTAAAAGAAAACAATACATTAGAGAGAGTAACATATGTAATATTGCATATATGCCCTTAAAAATGCCCCACATATGGGTCACATGCCAAATTTTCTTTGCTAAATTTAACATTTAACAAAATAATCACATTACAACTTAATTAAAAATGTAAATAATTAACTATTATAATTGAAAATTTTGGGATTTAATATAAAAAGTAAAGCTGCAAAGCATAATTTGTAGCGAGATTTATTTATAAATCCCTTTTAGAAGATTTATAACCCAATAAACCAAAAAGGTTTTTTTGTGTTCCATCAAGTCCCATATATAGACTTATATCCCAGGAGGTCCTTTTTTCCTGATTTATAATTTTTTGGGGACTATTATACCCTTTGTTCTATTTTGATAGTATGTATTATACACAATAGGATATATACGTTTTTCATATTTTGAAAATTTTGGTGATTAGAGATCTTAAAGGAATCAATAGATACGTTTCCATTATATGTTTTTGTAAGAGTTTCGTTCATACATTGGTGGTGAGAGAATATTCGAATATTTTCCTCTTCCATTGTTGTGGTTCAAAACTCTTTTTTTTTTTTTCCCCCATTGTTGCGGTTTTGAAGTTCTATTTTCTACCATTGTTGTGGTTTTCAAGTTCAGAATTGTTGGACGAACGTTAGAGAATATTCAACTACTACCTTCTTCCATTGTTGTAGTTCAAAACTCTGTTTTCTTTAACTGTTGCGGTTTTGAAGCTCTGTTTTCTTCCATTGTTGCAGTTTCGAAGTTTAAAATTGTTGGATGAAGGTTAGCACCATTTTTGTTTTGCAACTGAATGTAGGTATGCATTGGATTTGACTTTTTGTTTCGAGATGAATTGATATAGTATTATGTATCAATGTGTATATGCTTATTGGGTGGGTATTTTAGTGGATGTGATATTGGGTGGGTATTTTAGTGAATGTGAATGTTCACATCCACTGAAGTTATTGTTGTTGTGAATTATCAAATTTTAATGTTTTGCATTTGATGATGTGAATTTCAACATTAGAAGCATGTGATGGTTGCATGACGTGCAATGTGTATTGATGATTGCATGGTTATTACATAATGTGAATATTTACATATCACTTATTATTGTATGAGTTTTGCATAATTATTATATGGTGTGAATATTCACATTGTAAGGAGTCCTTGCTTGTTGTGAATTATCACATCGTAATGTGTTGCAATTGGTGTTGTGATCATCACATTATTAATCAATGTTAATATTCACATTCAGAAATGGTCAAATAAGTGCCAACAACAATGTGTTATTTTACCGACATGCATTTATAATGTGAAAGTTTATATCAACATTTATTTGCCGCAACTCACATTAAGCCAATGGTTATGTGTATACAAATTTAAGCAACCACAACTAATGTGGAGGTTCACAGTGTCTACACTTCAATTGATGTGAATGTTCACAGCGTTGCTTCTTCACGTTAGAGTAGACGATTTAGGTTTTGGAAATGTGAGAGATTTTCTTCCTAGAATAAGGGAGAGATTTTTTTCCATAGAATAAATGAGAGATTTTCTCTATAAAATAAGGGGGATATTTTCTCTAGAAGTGGGAGAAATTTTCTCCATGAAATAAGGACTATTATATTTTATTGTGTATTGGTTTCAAAATGGAAACAGGCAAAAAGTTTGGAAGGGTGATTTGGTCATATTACCTTAAATAGGACCTAATGGAATATTAAAAAAGAAGATAGATTAAATGGAACATAACATTTAGGAAGTAGAACTTTCTGAAAAATGACCCTAATTTATATATTGTTGGATAAACTATCAATAGGTGTTAATAGTTAGACTAAGTCCTATTAAAAACAAGTCCTAATAAAATCGTTACTAAAAAAAAAAAAATTTGTGATGATTTTTTGCATATGTTACTAGAAATTGACAATTAATAACTTTTTTTGTCACGATTTTTATAAATTGTCGCTAAAACTTACAGTTAGTGATTTTTTTGCGCAGGGCCTTGACTACTCATCCAGAGTCTGGCAATTCAAAGGCTATGGTTTCATCCCAAACTCAACCTCCGGTGCTACAATTGTGCAGATCCATGGCGCGACCAATTACGCCACAACTATCATACTGAGGATCTACAATGGGGACATGAGGTACTACAGTGGTGATCTTGTGGATACAGACTTGTATGATAAATGGTTCAGGGTTAACTTAATCCATAATGTGAATAAAAGAAATCTCAGAGTTTTCATTGATGGTGTGGAAAAGTTTGAAACAAAAGATAGAGGTGCTGGAGACTTTTATTTCAAATGTGGTGTGTATGCTGCACCAGCAAATATAAGCTATTACATGGGGTCAAGGTGGAGAGACATCAAAATATACAAGAAGTCATGCTAGATAGAGCGGTGTTTGGTTTACTAGAATGAAGGTTAGAATAGAGTGGTCATTATGTTGGAATACTCATTCTCTTGTTTTGTTTTGTTCGGTAAAATAGTAGGGAATGTGCGTTTTGAATGGAATCACCATTCACCAATTTTGGGAAATGGTTATTCGATTAGGAGATCAAGGAATAGTTATTTTATTCTTGTTCAAAATCATTCCAGTAAACCAAATAGTAATTTAAGAAGTACCGGTCAATGTTGCTATTTAGTTATGTTCTACGAATTCACTATAACTAGAACTTGTAGCAACCAATTTCTCCACAAAATTGTGCTTAAACCCCTCAAGAGAGGAGAGGGACACCCTCAATGCAATGCTGGTAACCTCTTATAGAGGTCGGACTTCAACCTTTTCACAAAATTATTCATCCTTCAAAAGCAAATACATTCCGCCAAACTAAAGTATGCCATACAAATAAAGTTGCAAGAAACAAAATACTGAAATTCAAAAGATAAGATAAGCGCTGATATTACTCCATGTTCTGACTATGTGCTCTTTTAAAATAAAATAAAAAATGTCTTGCTCTCCTACTAGCTTTAGTAATCAAAAAGGTTGTCAATATTGTATACTTCCTTCTTGTGTTCTACGTATACATGATCGATGTCATTATCCATCACATTATTCTTCAAGTCCAAGATTTTCATGTATGTAGTTGTTTTCCTCAATTCATTCTTCAAGTTCAAGGTCTTATAATGAAGGTATGTAATGTATCTCATATTATCAATGACTACAAGATTCTACATTTTATTCTATGTGAAAGCTTCAACACAAACTATAGACTAAGATTGGGAAAAGAGGTCTGCCCTCAATACAAAATTATTCAAAATTTAAAAACAAATACATTCTGCCAAATTAAAGCAGGTCACAAAAATAAAGTTGAAAGAAACAAAACACACTAAAGTTTAAAAGATAAAATAGTCTTTGATGCTATGTGCTAATTGAGACTGTTCTTTGTGCTTTCTAAATAGAAGATGATGTCACAATTAAACCTCAAACTGATGTTGTAATTAGAGGTGACAAATTCAACTTGAAACCATGAACCTGTTCTAGTACATCCATTTAAAATCTTTTTAAACCGTCCAAATTAAATAGGTTGCATCTTCCAAATCAAATTAAAATTGAATTTATATGGGTTGAATATCCATTTAAACTCTTTTAAACTGATACGACCAATACCATACCACAACCACCACCACAAATGCTGCCATCAAAGCACCAAGTAAGCAGGTTGGTCAGATTCATTTGTCTAATCCATATCCATATCCAATTCAACCTAACTCTCTTAAACTCATTTATTAAATAGGTAAATTTGGATTAAATTGTTTTAAATACATAACCCATTTTGACCTGGTCCAAATTTGCCCATTTTAACACCTCTAGTTGCAGCACAACTAGCAGGTCTTTTATCATAAGAAGGCAAAATTTTACAGTACTAAGAAAAATATCATCTGTATAACTGTCGAATCACTCTGTTGCAACATGGACAACGCCATATTTGCATGCTGTTATTTTCAGAAACATTGGCCGTCACCAAAAGCTAAAGTTTCCCAACGAAATAATGAGTCAAATTCTTAACTTGCTAATCACTGATGTAAAGTGCAACAAGGAGAAGCAGGTGAAAATGAAGTTATTGAGAAAGAAAGTAAATATGATATTTGCATTGATTTTTGCAATGAAACTTAGCACTTTTTTGTCTTTTATAATTCGGAAAGCTCAATTCAAGACTCTACTTCAATGATGGAAACAACCGCCGCCACACGGCGCTCCATTGAACAGCAGGTCTTCAACTTACTAATATTTAGAATAGTGGTCGATTTTTGAAGAGGCATATTCGTAATTTAATGTTTGTTCACACGGTGATATTTTATCTTTCCAAGAGAGAAAACATTTCATGTATGATATCAAAAGTTTCGTTCGGAATGGTATCCCCTCTGATTTGCTGGGGAAAATTTGACAAAGGATTGGCACAAAATAATAGCAATAATAATTCACCTAAGGCTCATTTTAAAATCCAAGGGTAGTAATCAAGCTTAGATAAGTATAACAGTAGCAATCAGATGAAGAGTCTCCCTGCCTATCAAGAACAATTTTGAATTCTTATACTCACACAAGGCCTTGCCCATCAAGAATAGAGCTGCAAAAGAGTTGAGTCGAGCAATGGGTTGTTTAAGTTTAATTTGAAAACTTAATAAGTTTCAAAATTGTTCAAAGTTTGACTTGTTTACATAATAAACCAATCTTGAATGAGTTTTAATGAGTTGAACATGAGTCGAGCTTCAATAGTTTGGGTTTTAATGATACATATATTCTTATTGAGCCGAGTGGTATGTTGTTCAAATTTTGTTTAAAAATTCAAGGAGCTTGAAAATATGTTTAAATTTGACTTATCCATATAACGAGTTAATCTCAAACGAACTAAACACGAGTTGAGGTCAACTAACTTGGTTCGTTTTGCAGCGCTAATCAAAAGCAAATTCATGAAGGCCTGCCAAAGGAGGAGCAACGCAATTGACGTGTAAATTGAACTTTTTTTAGTATGCAATGAGTCATTTTGGCATTACTAACAAGCACAAAGCAGAGGTCACAATTTAAAGACATTTTAGAGAATCCTAGTCCTTCACTAAAACTGAACCAAAGACATTCATGTTTGCAAATCTCAAGACAAAATTTTAACATTATTTAATTGGGTACAAGATTTGTTGTGAGGTCCACTTCTAAAAAATCATATTATTTTCTGGTTCTGTTTGGTTTAAAAAAAAAAAATGATTTTTTTTTTTTTTGGACTATTTAAGTTCAAAACATTTTGGTTATTTGGTTTTCAGCTTTTTTTATTAACGAAAAAATAATTTCAATTAACAGGATCCGCTTTGTTTGGCAAATGCTTAAAAAGTCACTTTCATTTCAAACTTTCTGTCTTTAGTGAATTTTTTTTTTTTTTCATTAAAAAAAATACTTTTCAAGTCTTTTTAGTCTAAGGCAAAAAAAAAGAAAAATCACTGAAGACAAAATTCTAATCCCCACCTAAACTTTCTCAATAACAAAAGCAAATTTTTTTAGCATTTGACAAAAGCATCGACCTTTTCAACTACCATATCCTACAAAACAGTGAAAAAATTGAAAATAAATAAACAAACTACTTGAAAAGCATTTTCCAAACCAAGCCTCTATGTCTGATTTTAAATTTAATTTCTGTGTTACTAGACGTATTATGATGCTACAACAAAGCAGCTGTCCGCTAGTGGCAAGCCCACAAGAAATCTGAGCATAAATAGGCTTCCAAGTCCCTAAGCAAAGCATCTTCACAACTTCAATCAGTGCTCTACTTCATAGAAGTCCTAGCTCTGCAAACAAAACATGGAAATTTCTCACAAGAACAGTCTTTCTAATCCTTGTTTTTGTGACATTTTCAGCAAAACTTGTTCTGTTTTGCTCTGCTGATCCCACAGATGGATTCACCCTCGTGCCACTAACCGAAAAGAATTTCGGGTTGCAAAAAACATACAACGTGCCTCTCGATTAAACGTGATCCACGACGTGGATGAAGGGAAGTTGACAGTTTTCATCGATGGGGTCCAGAAATTCGTGAAGAACAATCAGGGGCCGGGAGACTTGTATTTCATGTGCAGAGTTTATGCTGCACCTGATAATTCAAGCAACTATATGGAGTCAAGGTGGAAAGGAATTAAAATCTACAAAAAATGATCATGAAATTGTAACAATTTGTACTATATATCGGACGAAAGTATATGTTTCCTTATTATAGAACTCATTTATGTATCAAATAAATATTACATCAGAAATAGTTAAATATGGGATATGTTATAATTGAATTTGAGAACTTTAATACGGGTTATGTTATTATAGAATTTGTTTTTGTGTTTTTTGGGATAAACGTCAGCAGTACGAGGAAAATTTTGTTAATAATCCAAAATCGAGAAAATTTTATTAATAATCCAAAACTGAGAGGGGGACGTAATGAGGCTTACCTCTTGTGCAATACGTTGTATGCAAAAAGAATCAACACTAACAGACTTGAATGTATGAAGGGAATTTGAAAACCTTAAACCAGTACAAGTTCATGCCTTTGTGAGTGAATCATCCATATGTGCTATGCCAAGGAAAGGAATATAAGGTGGTGAGATGGATTCTAATAGTTTATGCCAAGGAAAGGAACAAGAGGTGGTCAGATGGATTCTAATAGTTTTGAAATTCAAAATTTGTCCAAGTTAGTGAAAGTTCTCAACACCTTTGAGACACATCTTCCTTCTAATAATAATAATAATAAATAAAAACTCAGAGACTTTAGCTAAAGCAAGATCTGAGAAGAGTAAAAGATATATTGATATTTTTTTATAAAAATAAATAAATAAATAATGACTTGGTACATGAAACTCTTGCTAAAGCTATGGAGAACACGATGTACATATTAGGCATATTTGGTGCAGTTCCTAACAAGTTGATAATTAAAAAGCAAAAGTTGAAAACACCTCCCCTTCCCAATAATAAGCCGAGAAATGTTTATCTATTTACTTTTTTACTCAATGTATGGAGAAACATATAGTACTTGTAATAAATTTATGACAGTTTTTAGCTAGTGTTTCTTATTGAAATTTGCTTAACTGTATTGCTTGTCTTATTTACTTCTGCATATTAGAGACAAGAAAGAAATCAGTTGAGCATTCTGTTTTCTGGTGAACTGGATGTGGCACACAATTTGTTTGAACATTCACAATTAGATGATTAATGTATGACTTGTTGTCAGCTGTCTGGATTCACTATAGGGCTCTGCTGTAAATAGTAGTGATTACGTAGCACATGTTTAAGGATGCGAATACAAGTAAGTAGTAGTTGGGAATTTGATGATGGAACATTTCTCAAACTTGAGGCAACACCCATTTAGTGAATGTTGTTTAAATTTTTGTTGCTAAATTTGTTCAAATTGAACCTGTTATCCATTCATCATCAATCATGCTTTGAGGCAATGGATGCTGTTGTGATTGCGGGAATCATGCAATTGCTAGTCAGCCAAAATTTTCAGAACATAATGTTGTGCATTCTGTACAAAACATTCTCATCAAGTGAAGCAACAGAGCTTCTAAGGGGTGAGAACAAGTTGCCAATCCTCATAAGGCAACTCTTGAATTTTTCGAGTGAACATTTGGATGTAGTGACATTAGGCCTTGATTGATGCAATGTGAAACGCGAAATAATAACAATCTTAAAATCTTTTGATTCAAACAAGAATACCGGAAACAAGATTTCTCTCTATGCTCGTTGATTCACCAAAAATACCAAGAATAAAGGATCAACAATAATTGATTCTCAAAGAATATCTAAGGTTGGAACAAAAGAGTATATCAACTCACAATTTCATTAATCATCAAAAATTGAAGAACCCGAAAGCTTACAACCATTATTTATAGTGTTAGGACTCTGTGTTGTCAAATTCCATGGATCAAACCCAAGGTTGTAATTTTTTAAATTCACATGTTGGGTCAAACTAGGATTACTTTGGATTTCTCTAAGAAGTTGATTTTCTTCCAAAACTAGGATTATTTTGGAGTCCTTTAAGAAGTTGGTTTTCTTCCAAAAACAGGATTACTTTGGATTTTCTATAAGTGGTTGGTTTTCTCCCAAAACTAGACAACTCATTAATTTTTCCTCCAGATCTTCTTTGTGGTTCTTAAGGTTTATATCTGGAGATATTTTGTTAGTTTCTTTGATGTTTTTATTGAGTATTCAACTCATGGTTTAAAAAAGAGTAGATCAAAGGTTTTGTTTGATATACAAGAAAGAGAGAGTTGTTCTTCGGTGGATTCTGAAGAATTCGAGCCTGAAGCTTCGGTGGATTCTGGAGTGGCTCATCAAAAAGACAATTCCGTGGTGAAGATGGGGTTGGAAGAGTGTAACAACCCTCGTACTGATTACCGTTAAACCACTGAATTATGTACTGATCATTGCTAAACTGAACTGATAATGACTGGTAATTGGATTAACTGAGTTACTGAATAAACCGATTGAAATCGAAACTGAAATTGAATAAGTTTGTCTATTGAATTGCATATTGCATCTGTTTGATTGGTTGGTTATCTGTTTGAATTCATATGTTTATATTGCTAATTGAAGGCCTTATCGGCGGCCGAATTAGGAACCGTTTAGTGTCTTATAATCAGTAGAATATTTGTGATTTAATGGTATATTTATCTGAGAATTGTTTAGGAACGATTAAACTAGATTAAATTAAGCCAATTAAAGAGTTTGACTTAATTACGGAATTGCCATTGTGAGTGGACCTTTGTCTAATCAAATATTTGAGTCTAATGCACCACTTTGGCCTTGTACAAACATTTCCTCAGCCTTGTTTGAGAGCTACCACCGAAATTAGAGAGAGAGTAGAGGGAGAGAGTTGATTTTCATCTCTTTTTGCTTGGAGGCTTGTAGATTTAGAAGATTAATTGCATTGTTGATCTCCTAGGCTCTCTATTGAAGTCATAAGGTAGGAATTTCTCCCTACATTCTTGTGTTTAGCTTGTTCTTGCATGATTCATGCTCCATTGAAGGATTTAAACCATGTTTTAGTTCTATAATGTTGATTTAGAGCTCATTCCATGCATGCATGTGTATATTGAAGAGTTTGGGTTGATTTCTTAGCAAAATGATGCATGCATGTTCATATTTTTATAAAGTCCATGTTTTCCACATTGTTCTCAAAGATTGGAGCTCATTAGAGCAAGATTGGAAGCTCAAAATTGGTTTGAAGTTCATGCATTGCATGTTTTGAAATTGTTCTTGAAATGGGTTTGGAAAATGGCTTTAATTGACCAACTCTTGGCCCTTGCATGTGCAAATTAGCTTTTGAAACTTGTTATACATTGTTTTGGGATGTGTTTTCCAGAAAATGGGCCTAAAAGAATCGAAGTTGGAGCATCAAAACTTGGTTTTAAGCTTGAATGAGAAATCTGCATTTTTCCAGAATTTGAGCTTCCGCTCGAGCGGGTGAAGTGCCGCTCGAGCGGAGAAACCAAGCTCTCAGCACTTTGTTGATCTGCGTTGCATTCCGCTCGAGCGGATGAATGAGCGCTCGAGCGGAGAAATCGAGCATCCAGCATCTTGCATTGTTTATCAGACCGCTCGAGCGGGGAAATGTACGCTCGAGCGGGGAAATTGGAGCTCGAGCGGGGACCTTGTTTTGCTTGTACGCTCGAGCGTGGAAATCTGCGCTCGAGCGGAACCCTGTTTCACTGAAAATTCTGAAATTGTTTCCTATGCACATTTTTGCATCATCATCTCATCCTAGGCATTCTTAGGCCTAGTTTAAGACATCTTAATGAGGATTTAGACGTAGAACCACACCGAGGAAATTTAGGGATTTAATTATCACCCTTTCCGACTGTGAAACTTAGTGTGGGTTCTATTCGTTGACTGTTTAGGGTTGGCTCTCGGGGACGCGCTCTAGCTGCTATTAGCCCAATCACTGTGAGTAACAATTGTGTAAAGATATGTTCAAAATGACTATCTTTTGAATACTGAACTGAACTGTTTACTGAACTGGAATTATTTACTGAATGAATGTATGTCCTTTATTTCTGAACTGTATTGTGGCATCCTTAGCACTACTGTTACTGACTGTTACTGTTACGGAGATCTCTGTCAGTTCCCTTGTGGAACCATACTGTTTACTGAATGACTGGCCATCATTACTGTTCGGTCTTTTTGAATTACTGTTACTGTTATGCTAACGGATGTACCACATATGACTGTTTATCGTACTGAACAACTGTAATATTGATTGAAATGAACTGATTTCATTACTGTAAGGACATTACATTCTTAACCTCTTTATACATTATGTTATTCACTGGGCTTTAGCTCACTGTTTATATATATATGTAGGTTCTCAGCAGCCAGACCAGAGCTAGGAGCGTGGGTTGGTCCCCAGTTGTGTCAAGCCAGCCTATGTGCCTCACCGTGAGGTTCCGTGTTGCCGTGTGATGGCCTTGGGATTTTGTTTTAAGTTTTTCCCATCGGTCTCCTCACTGTTTTGTATTGACCTAACGGATTGTATAGACTGTTTACTGTTTACTGTACTGTTATCGAGGGGTTAAGTCCCCGTACTGAATGTTGTATCTGACTGTATATAGACCGTACTGTTTGAACTGTATGAATGCATGAAAAAAAATGTTTTTGGCATACAGATTTTCACAGCTCAATGGACACTAGTATTTACTGTATTGGCTTCCGCCAGGCCCTGAACTCTGTTTTACTGTGTTATTGTTAAGCAGGCCTTCGGTAATCATGGATTACTGGCCGGTTACGGTGCTAAACCCATAGGGCCGGGTTTGGGTCGTGACAAAGAGGCACATAGAGGTTGGTTCAATTAGGCGTTGTGGATTCGCTAGATAATTGAGAGTATACCTGTGTAATTCCTTTAAATCTTCTTAGTGGATTGTTCTTGTGGCTGTTGCCCGTGGTTTTTTTATCACAATTGGAGGTGTCCAATTGTGGTTTTTCCACGTAAAATCGTTGTGTCTCTTTCTCTTGATTGTTTGATTGGGATTGTTATATTCTGCTTAAAATTGTTACATAATCACAAATCAACATCTAGGAGGTTTCTAGATTTTTCAATTGGTATCAGAGCGGGTCGCTCTATTTTTTTTACAAATCTTTTAGAGCGAAATCTTGTTTGATTTGTGATAATAGATACAATTCGTGAGGGAAATTCTATGAAAAAAAAAAATCCAAAAAGATTTTCTTAATATGGTTTTGCAAGCTTAAATTTTTTGAGTGGTCCTTAGTGCATATTGGAATTGATAAGAATATCCATTACATGTTAATATGTGTGTGCTTTCTGTGGTCCTTACTCATTTTGGAGTGTGTGTTCTTTGATTAGTATGTCTCATTCTGTACACACTCTTGGATTAGCAAATTTTGGAGTCTTCCGCCTTAGTGATTATTTTTTTTTGGACTTCTGGCAGTGTATCTTTTGCTTTTCTAGAGGAATTGACTTATACTAGCATATCATGGGTGATGTTGAGTCTCTTAACCACCTTCCATCTTTTTGCATCTCCACGGCTTTGCCCTCTGTTCTTTATAGTCCAGCCATGAGGAAAAGGCTACCTCAGAGTCACCAACCAGGCCATCCTTATTATATCCATGCTTCTCTGGTTCGGTTTCCATACTCTTGAGCGTGTCAGCCGCCAATGAATGTGCAAAAGAAAGAAAAAATGTGCAAAAGAAAGAAAAAAAAATGTGCAAAAGAAAGAAAAAAAAAAGATGTGAAAAAAAAATGGGAAAAAATAAAGGATTCATTGATTGAGGGGGAGCCTCCGCCTTTACTCACCGAATACCTCTTGATTCCTAGTGGTTTGACTTTCCTTAGTTGTGTTCAGATTTTCTTGTCGGTGGTCCAGCTTTAATATCACTACTAGGATGTGAATCTTGTGTTTGTCGAACTCCAAGAGTCACACACACACTTTTTATCATGAGATCTATGCTTTTCACATAATGCATCACTTTCTTTTATGAGAAATCTTCTACAAGCTGTGCACCTTGTGTTTTCAAGTAATTGCGCTTCTTGGATAATCTTGTGTGTTTTAAGGTACAACTCTGAAATTCCTTGCTTGCTCCACCATATTATTTTTGTTATTTTTTTCTTGTTCACTGTTTTCAGTATTTGTGGTTGTTTTTAGTGAGGGGGAGTTTGGTTCATCTTGACTTTTGTTGGTTTATGATCTTGCTTTTGTTATTTGAGATTCCTTTGTCAATTCGTGACAAACAGGGGGAGAAATTTGTTTTTCATGTATTCATGTCATGTGTCGGGTGCATATGTCTTAGTTTTCAGGTTTTCATGCTATATGTTCTTAAAATCTCCAAGTTGCATCTATTCATGTTTTTCATCTCATACTTCAAGATAATCTAGCCATATGTTTATTGCTTTTTCATATACTCTTGTGGGACTAATAGTTGTTTTGGAGATTGTGGCACTAATCACTGTTTTGCAGATCATGACCTTGAGAAATAAGTTTGTAAAGAGATTTGGTTAAGTGCTGGTTCCTAGTTGGTGGTGTTGTTCTTGTTTTGATTGGAAAATTGTTTTGGTGTTTTTGTTAGGAAAACTGTTTTAGCATGGTTTTGTCCAGGATTTGACAAAGGGGGAGATTGTTAGGACTCTGTGTTGTCAAATTCCATGGATCAAACCCAAGGTTGTAATTTTTTAAATTCACATGTTGGGTCAAACTATGATTACTTTGGATTTCTCTAAGAAGTTGATTTTCTTCCAAAACTAGGATTATTTTGGAGTCCTTTAAGAAGTTGGTTTTCTTCCAAAAACAGGATTACTTTGGATTTTCTATAAGTAGTTGGTTTTCTCCCAAAACTAGACAACTCATTAATTTTTCCTCCAGATCTTCTTTGTGGTTCTTAAGGTTTATATCTGGGGATATTTTGTTAGTTTCTTTGATGTTTTTATTGAGTATTCAACTCATGGTTTAAAAAAGAGTACATCAAAGGTTTTGTTTGATATACAAGAAAGAGAGAGTTGTTCTTCGGTGGATTCTGAAGAATTCGAGCCTGAAGCTTCGGTGGATTCTGGAGTGGCTCATCAGAAAGATAATTCCGTGGTGAAGATGGGGTTGGAAGAGGCACATAGAGGTTGGTTGAATTAGGCGTTGTGGATTCGCTAGATAATTGAGAGTATACCTGTGTAATTCCTTTTAAATCTTCTTAATGGATTGTTCTTGTGCTGTTGCCCGTGGTTTTTTTATCACAATTGGAGGTGTCCAATTGAGATTTTTCCACGTAAAATCATTGTGTCTCTTTGTCTTGATTGTTTGATTGGGATTGTTATATTCTTCTTAAAATTGTTACATAATCACAAATCAACATCTAGGAGGTTTCTAGATTTTTCAATTGGTATCAAAGCGGGTCGCTCTATTTTTTTTACAAATCTTTTAGAGCGAGATCTTGTTTGATTTGTGATAATGGATACAATTCGTGTGGGAAATTCTATGGAAAAAAAAATCCAAAAAGATTTTCTTAATATGGTTTTGCAAGCTTAAATTTTTTGAGTGGTCCTTGGTGCATATTGGAATTGATAAGAATATCCATTACATGTTAATATGTGTGTGCTTTTTGTGGTCCTTACTCATTTTGGAGTGTGTGTTCTTTGATTAGTATGTCTCATTCTGTACACACTCTTGGATTAGCAAATTTTGGAGTCTTCCGCCTTAGTGATTATTTTTTTTTGGACTTCTGGCAGTGTATCTTTTGCTTTTCTAGAGGAATTGACTTATACTAGCATATCATGGGTGATGTTGAGTCTCTTAACCACCTTCCATCTTTTTGCATCTCCACGGCTTTCCCCTCTGTTCTTTATAGTCCAGCCATGAGGAAAAGGCTACCTCAGAGTCACCAACCAGGCCATCCTTATTATATCCATGCTTCTCTGGTTCGGTTTCCATACTCTTGAGCGTGTCAGCCGCCAATGAATGTGCAAAAGAAAGAAAAAGTGCAAAAGAAAGAAAAAAAAAATGTGCAAAAGAAAGAAAAGAAAAAGATGTGAAAAAAAAATGGGAAAAAATAAATGATTCATTGATTGAGGGGGAGCCTCCACCTTTACTCACCGAATACCCCTTGATTCCTAGTGGTTTGACTTTCCTTAGTTGTGCTCAGATTTTCTTGTCGGAGGTCCAGCTTTAATATCACTACTAGGATGTGAATTTTGTGTTTGTCGAACTCAAGAGTCACACACACACTTTTTTATCATGGGATCTATGCTTTTCACATAATGCATCACTTTTTTTTATGAGAAATCTTCTACAAGCTGTGCACCTTGTGTTTTCAAGTAATTGTGCTTCTTGGATAATCTTGTGTGTTTTAAGGTACGACTCTGAAATTCCTTGCTTGCTCCACCATATTATTTTTGTTATTTTTTTCTTGTTTACTATTTTCAGTGTTTGTGGTTGTTTTTAGTGAAGGGGAGTTTGGTTCATCTTGACTTTTGTTGGTTTATGATCTTGCTTTTGTTATTTGAGATTCCTTTGTCAATTCGTGACAAACAAGGGGAGAAATTTGTTTTTCATGTATTCATGTCATGTGTCGGGTGCATATGTCTTAGTTTTCAGGTTTTCATGCTATATGTTCTTAAAATCTCCAAGTTGCATCTATTCATGTTTTTCATCTCATACTTCAAGATAATCTAGCCATATGTTTATTGCTTTTTCATATACTCTTGTGGGACTAATAGTTGTTTTGGAGATTGTGGCACTAATCACTGTTTTGCAGATCATGACCTTGAGAAATAAGTTTGTAAAGAGATTTGGTTAAGTGCTGGTTCCTAGTTGGTGGTGTTGTTCTTGTTTTGATTGGAAAATTGTTTTAGTGTTTTTGTTAGGAAAACTGTTTTAGCATGGTTTTGTCCGGGATTTGACAAAGAGGGAGATTGTTAGGACTCTGTGTTGTCAAATTCCATGGATCAAACCCAAGGTTGTAATTTTTTAAATTCACATGTTGGGTCAAACTATGATTACTTTGGATTTCTCTAAGAAGTTGATTTTCTTCCAAAACTAGGATTATTTTGGAGTCCTTTAAGAAGTTGGTTTTCTTCCAAAAACAGGATTACTTTGGATTTTCTATAAGTAGTTGATTTTCTCCCGAAACTAGACAACTCATTAATTTTTCCTCCAGATCTTCTTTGTGGTTCTTAAGGTTTATATCTGGGGATATTTTGTTAGTTTCTTTGATGTTTTTATTGAGTATTCAACTCATGGTTTAAAAAAGAGTACATCAAAGGTTTTGTTTGATATACAAGAAAGAGAGAGTTGTTCTTCGGTGGATTCTGAAGAATTCGAGCCTGAAGCTTCGGTGGATTCTGGAGTGGCTCATCAGAAAGACAATTCCGTAGTGAAGATGGGGTTGGAAGAGGCACATAGAGGTTGGTTCAATTAGGCGTTGTAGATTCGCTAGATAATTGAGAGTATACCTGTGTAATTCCTTTAAATCTTCTTAGTGGATTGTTCTTGTGGCTGTTGCCCGTGGTTTTTTTATCACAATTGGAGGTGTCCAATTGTGGTTTTTTCACGTAAAATCGTTGTGTCTCTTTCTCTTGATTGTTTGATTGGGATTGTTATATTCTGCTTAAAATTGTTACATAATCACAAATCAACATCTAGGAGGTTTCTAGATTTTTCATATAGTAAACGTAATTCTTAAAGAAGAAGAAACTAATAAAATAAAAAATAAAATCAAAACTAATAAAGTAGGAAAATTGCATCATATCAAATTAGGAAACTAAATAACTAAATAATTCTATAATATTTTATACTAAATTAAAAAATTCGTAATTAACTATTAATTTCAAAATAATTATATATAAATATATAGTATATTTTTTTCAATTTGGTCTGCATCACTGATGAATGCATTGCAAAGCATGGAAAAGAGATTGTTTGGGTTGTTTGCAAATGCAGACCAAAGGGTTGAAATTGTCCCCTGCATTGACAAAAGATTTCTCGTCTAAAATAGGATTTCTGGGGTTTGGTTATATTATTGCTATTGTTTCATGAGTCAAATGTCATTGTTTATCAATCAGTTGTGCTGGGGACCCCAATGGGATCACCCCCAATTTTTTTTCATTGGCAGTTTTTTTTTTTTTTTTTCAATTACCCACAGACACGTGGGGCTGGGGTCACTGGGGGTGGGAGTCTGCCGCATTTTTCTTTATCAATTTAGAGAAGTGATTGAGACCCCCTCTAATCGCCACTCCACACACGCCTGGCAGGCGGTGATTGAAAGAGAAGGAAAAATGAAAAAAAATAAATAAAAAATTGACCAATCAAAAAGAGAGAGAGAGAGAGAGGTCAAATGGGATGCCTCCTTGAGGTCAACTCATTTTCCTAAACAAGCAATTGTTATGTTTGAAATGAAGTGATGCCTACATTCATGGTGGTGTATATTCTAAAGCCAGGAATTGGATTTGAATTGCATAATTTGCATTTCACTTCCCCTTCTTTTCATTTTTATTTTATTTTATTCTCTTCTCTTCTTTTCTTTTTACCCCCCAAACCCTACCCGTCACAGCTCCATCTCTGGTCGATTTCTTGTCGCCGGCGACCACCTGTCTCGTCGCCACGCCGCCGTCACTTCTCAGCCCTGTTGTCGACTTCACGGCCATCGTGTTCTCACTCTCCTTGGGTATGTTCCTTCATTTGGCATTGATGATGGTAGGCTACTTTACAAAATTTTATAGAAACTTTGTTATTGTTGCTACTAGAAGCCCTACTCTTTCATGCTTCAAATTCAATTTTATGAATTGGGTTTGTGCTTGATTCGATTGTCCTTTTAAACCCTGTAAATGTGATTAGTAAGTTTTCTTGGAATCGTGTGAAAAAGAAAAAAAATTTACAGCTCAGGTTGCCACCATTGCACTACAGCCGTCCCATTGTCGCAATCGGTACCGTTATGGTGGCCACCATTGTTATTTTAAAACTTAATTTAATTGAAATAACGTTGTTTTTTTTTTTTTTTTTTTTATATATATATATATGTAGTGTAATATAATATATGCATGTATATATATATATTTATTCAAGGTGTCCCGTTATGTGTCTGCCGCCTAATTTTTTGAAAAATGCCAGCTGTACTTGTATTTGGATAGGTGTCGGGTGTAGATATGTGTCTTCGTATTGAATTCATCTAATTGTCCAAAAGACACCAGTGTATGGCTAAATTTCATAAATCTTAAATAATTTGTTTATCGGTTAAGGGTAAGATGATGATTACAAACTAACATAAACATTTTATGCATGAAATGAGAGTCTTATGCAAGTAATATAATATAACCCAACAATTTAGGCATACTTGTTGGGCAGTTGTAGAGCCAAGGAATTAAATAAATAAATAAAGGATCTAGCTGGTGAACACTCAACTGGATTCCAGGCCTCTCTCCATCTCTATCGGTCAATCCCCGTGTTTCACTGTCACTCTCCTCTGGTAAGTCTTGATGGTTGCCTTTCTCTTTGATGCTCCAATTTTATGCATTGGATTGGTGGTTCGTTGTTCACTTCTTGTTGGGTTTTACTCTCTGCCCTCTATATGATGAATAGTTGAGTGAGTTGAAATTTGTGTGTGGTGTTTGATTTGTTCTCTGGTTTTGGGGTGGGGTTATTTCCAGCTACTGTTAGTTTGTGCTTTGAATATCTGTGGGAATTGCCCCTGTGCTTGATATCACTTGCCTTGTTGTGTTCATTTTCACATGATCTCTTCTAAGCAATTCTCATTTTTGTTGGTGTGTGCTTGAACTTGATATTGGTTGCCCATGACAGTGCATTTTTAACTCTCTATTCTTGGCATTAATCTACCTTCTCACTTGATGTTGACAGCACTAATTTGTTAGGTGGCTATTGCAGCTGCAATAATGACCAGATGGACCAACAAGAAACGGGCTAGGGATGCTATCTCTTCTACCTGAACCAAGAAGCCTAATCAAATGCGGACAGGGTATAAAGAACAACCCAAAAATGCATGGAAAACCAAGGGCATAGATAGCTCTTCCAACTGTTTTTGCAATTGACGAATTCTTTCGCCATAATGAAGACACCAAATGGGCAGTGGAGGAACTAGAAAGGCGCGCGTTGGCGGGGTTGTTTGGGCCTTTTTTGAAGGTGTACCCACGCTTGGTTCGTCTTTTTTATCAAAATATGCACAAGCAGTATAGGTTCCCCAACGTTTTGTACACTGTTCTTGATGGGGTCCATGTTCAGGTTACCAGCTCCGACTTTCAACAGGCCCTTGATTGTGAAGACTCGTGTCCATTGGAAGAAGGCCCCAACCAGGATCTACATGGTGATCTCTCCCCTGAAGCAATAGTCAATGATATGTGCGAGGGTCACTTCGGTTCTGACTGCCAGTCCACCTTTCGTGTGCACCTTCCTCCGCAGATGTGGTTGATTGACTCAATTTTTCATTTTAAAGTGTGAGTGGCCATAAGGATGAGCGTCAGGGGCGTTACTTGAAAGCCTTGTATAAGATCGAGAAAGGGTATTGGGTGTCCGTGCCTGACTTAATTTGGGCCGAGATGGACAAGCTTCATAAGGGACTTGTGGTTACTTAGACACAGAAGAGTGAGAGTTAGCCGCTTCCTTTTCCGAGTTTGATTACTAAACTGTTGCTAGATCAGGGTTTCCCAATAGATACGGATGAGATTGTTGTTAACGAGCCTGTTGGCATGTATGGTAAGTCTTGTTGGACTGCTAGTGTTCAGTCTATGCTTCGAACTCGGACAAATCGACAGCCTGCCCCTCCTACTGTGCCTATTCCAGTGGAACCTGCCCCTGCACCTTTTCAGATGACCTCCGAGCAGTATGAGCAACTGTGTCAGGAAGTTCGTGGTCTGTGGCAGGATGTCATTGCTTACTGTACTCAGTCTCAACAAGACTTTTTGGAGTTCAGATCCCAGTATCAGCAGGATATGTTAGATCTCCGGTCTCTTTTGTAGGCTATTCTTGAAGCCCAGCAACGTCCTCCTAGGGTGTGAGTGTTGTGTGCGAGTGGCATGGTCTGAAACTCATAGCCTGTTGTTGTTCTTAAGACTTGCAGCTAACTTTTGGATGGATAGTATGACTTTCTGGTTTTATATATATATATATTGTATCGTGTTCCATCTCTTTTTGGTGCATATCAGCTGCTTATCTAGTTGCAGGTTCACGCAAATTTCAGTTTTTTTTTTTTGGGGGGGGGGGGGTTGATATCCTTCTTCCTTTTTCTTGCATATTTGTATTGGCCATGCTCGAGGTGATATCTCTTATTCTCTTCTTTGGGTTATTTGTGTTGTCTATTTGATATGTCATTGACGTAATGAGTTGGATGCCTTGTGGACATTGTGATCAAGTTAATTATAATGTGAATTGCATTGATGTGGAATCAATGAAAAAAAATCAAGGAATTAAACTTGTG
This sequence comes from Camellia japonica, assembly GCA_030407325.1. Classification (NCBI taxonomy): domain Eukaryota; kingdom Viridiplantae; phylum Streptophyta; class Magnoliopsida; order Ericales; family Theaceae; genus Camellia; species Camellia japonica. The sequence continues at coordinate 92,157,493 of JAPPVO010000036.1, forward strand.
CATGTGCTTACTTGTCTTACTGAGCTCTTTACTTAGTAACCAGGTATCTTGCCTCAATAAGCAATGAGTGTTCGTGTCAAACCGTGAGAGTCTTGGAAAGAATGTAATGTGAGGTTAGCTTGAGTTTGTAGCCTATTTAATTCGAGTTAGTAAGCCGTAGGGATGTTTAACTGGTTTGGGAATCACTGGTCCAAAGCTTGATACATGGGTTATTTAGAAAGCACAAGGTACCCAAGCATTGCACCACCCACATTCAAGCATAGTGATGCAATTAACGTGACAAAGGATCATAAGTGCAACAAAAAGCTTGATTCACTGATGAACATGGGAAATTTGATGGGGTTATGGGATTTGGTGATATGTGCTCAAGGATTAAGTTGGGGCCACATCTTTATGTGAACATTCACTTTACACCAAAGGCACTCATGATATCTTACTCTCTGATTATACAAGGTAGAGAACTTGACTTGCATTGTTGGAGATAGTGAATTGTTCAATTGCTTAACTGTGTTCATGAATGAGAATTGTGTTTGAACTCAATTGATGTGTGTATTGGTTGTGTGGGAGTTGAGGCGTTGCTTGAATTTAGAGTCTTCATTGAATATGTATTTTGTGGTGAGAGACTAACATGGATGAATTTTGTGTGTAAATTCATTGCAAATCCTCACGAGACTATAACTTGGCCACTAGGAATAACCTTGTAGTTTAAAGACTTGTTACACGTGCTAACTGTAGTTGTGAGTCCGACGAAGTGGCCTATGATAGTTTATTTCAGTTTTTTTTTCTTTTTCTTTTTCTTTTTACTTTGCTCGAGGACTTGCATTTGCTAAGTCTCAAGTCATTGTTAATTATTCCACTTCTATGTTTTTTTTTTGTAGTTGAACTCTTATGGCAGGATAATTCTTTAAATGGAGTTTTTCAGAAGTTTGTGGAGCCTTGATGATAGAGTGCCAATTGGATTACAAGAACACGAAGGAAAATTAAGTTTCAGCACTTTTCTGCCTGGGCGAGGGTAGCAGAAACAGAATTAGCTCTCAGTATTTTTCTGCCCGAGTGAGTCTGGCAACAATCTACTCACTACTTTTAGTTAATTTGGCATTTATTTTTCCCTTTAAGACCTAATTAGGGGAGGACTATATAAGTCTCTTTTAAAGACTTAGAGAGGGTTCCACTTATTGAAGAAAACGGCTCGATGAGTGGCTAGGCATTCCACTTAGGTTTAGATGAAAACCTAGCCAAGTTGCGTAGACTATTTTATTTAGTTTTGGGATTGGTTTGTTGGTAATTGTATAACTTTGACAATATTTTTATCGGAATGGATAATGCCACGAATGAGAAGAATATTTTGGATGGGTTTATATACTCCCTGTCAAATCAACTGTCTGAATTTTTATGTTTTTGGGGTTAAATACCATCATAAATAGTTTCAATCATTAAATACACCATGCAATAGGATCATTTTTTTTTTTTCATTTTTTGGAAACATAATTACCACATTTAAGTTTATGGCCTTTTGGGGATGTAGAGAATGTAATGGTCCATTATAGACTAAATGCATGTGAGAAGTGCTCGTGCATTATATTTCTAGGTTACATATTCCAACGATCTGTTCTCGACAGTCCTGATGGACTAGCGAGATTTGAACCCATGAAACTGCCATTGATTCTCATAAACTAACCTACCTTATAGAGAGACTTGATACGAGTGGTACTCTATGATTTTGTAAACAACCAAATCATTAAATATAGGGAAATGCTAGGTTTCATGACGAATTTTCATGAAAACCATCATGAAAACTGTCTGCACCGTTAGATCAGGTATGTGTCTCATGATCCAACGGTGCAGATGATTTTCATGATGGTTTTCATGAAAATTTTCATGAAACCTAGCATGACCCTTAAATATATAGATATGCTGTGCACCTTCTAAGGGGAGGATAGAGATAACTCCTTGTTGGCCACATCCAGAATGTCATCCAAAGGCTCAAAATGAGTCCATCCTCACCTGGTGTTAAAAAATAGAGAAACAAACTTACCTCATCCTAACTCTGTTTCTTTCCCTTCTTCCCTTTCTCTCTCTACTCGATCGTACAAATTTATATGCAGAATGATATGATACTTTGTGATCTTTTCATTTCAAATTAAATCATTTACCATTTTAGCTTGTGATTTCAAGAAATTCCACTAGATATTCTTGTTGAGTTATATATATAATATATATATGCAAAATTCCACCCCCTTTGTCCATGAATATGAGTAAAAAAATTCTCATACAATGTTCCTCCAATTTGACTTAGCTGGCTAGCAATCCCAGTTGGTGACAGAGAACAAGATAGCAAGCCAGAGCACCTTTGATTGCTTGTTCTCCACCAAGCATGGAACTTTAAAGATAACTATAGGTTGGTGGCTAGTTAAGGAAACTTCAGTTTTTAATCCCCTAAATTCTATTTGTAAGTTATTTATTTATTTTTAAATTAAATAACAAATGATATGTATTTAAAAGATATTCATAATTTAAAATATATGGATCAAATTTATTGTGAGTGCAACTCACACTACATTAAATAGTATATTAAAACTTTTTCTCAAATGTCGTTTGATTGAATTTTCGGAATCTATTTCTTAAAAACAAACATCCCAATGAAGATAGAAAAAGAAGAATTGTTTCAATCCAGTTTGTACACATGGTTCTAAATAACCATTATACGTATCAGTATCAGTGATACTTATTTAAACCTGAGTGTACAATATTTATGCTGTGTTTGGTTGGGGGATTTGGGGAGGGATTTGGAAAGGGAAAGGGAAAAGGTGTGTGAAATTAGGTGAAATGTAAGTATATTTTATTCACATTTCACCTAACTTTTCCATTTCCCTTTCCAAATCTCTCCTCAAATCCCCCAACCAAACACAGTGTTAAGGTTTTTCTGTTCTTTTTCATTTGTCACCTTATCATTCAAAATGCCTACCTATAGATACTGTCAACCATTTTGCTTTTTAGTTTTATTTTGTTAAAAAACAACATAAGTCCAAGACCTAACATTTTCATAATACTTTCCATAGCAATGTTTTAAACCAACTTTTCACTACTAAAACTTGCATTCACACCTACATTGAGTTCTCATCTCACCATTAGAGAGAGAGAGAGAGGAGAGAGAGAGAGAGAGGGAGATATGATTTCTTATACATCTCCCATGTTGTAGTGACTGTGGTTCTAGTGGGCTTGCTGACTAATTTCTATCCGTTGTTATGTGATGCAGATCCAACTGATGGATTCACAAATATTCCATTAACAGAATCAAACTTCAAACTGCAGAAACCATATGACATACCACTTGAGCAGCGCTACAGCTTCCAAAATGGAGTTCACCGCTTGTGGGTCTATGCCGATGACAAGCCATATGACCCCAGTAGTCCTACCCAGCCCCGCACCGAGATTCGCATACTAGTACTCTCTCTCCACTTAAATTTTGTTTATATATATATATGGAAAATTCTATGGTATATTTAATTATGTACTTATTTTCTATATTTCATTATGGGTAAATTACATGAATAATGGCCTATATAATTTCAATCAATTCGATTTTGTTCATTAATATTTATTTTGTGTTAATATGATTCAATTGATAGCAAAAGGTTTTGTTTTTTAGTTGGATTAATCACATTTTTAGTCTTCAAAATATAAATCTCATGTCATTTTGGTCCTCAATATTTAAATTGAGTCAATTTGGTCTTATATAATAGGAACTAGATTGACACAATTTAAACATTGGGGACAAAATTGAAACACTTTTATATATTGAGAACCAAATTGATACAACTTAAAATTAGAGACTAAAATGACACAACTCATACTTTAGGAACCATACTAAAATCACACGTGGCCTATTTTCAAGAATAAAATGGCAAATTCAGTGCCCAGCTCAGCGAGTTAGCTCACTCAACTAAAACCCAACTCCTCTCTTCTTCCCACGGCTAGCCACTCTTGGTCCTTCCCTCCCATCATTAAATCACCTCCAATCCTCCCTCTTAATTTATATTTCCTCCTAAGAAGTGAAAGCCAAAAGATTGAAATGGAATTCAAATCTAGGAGAAACCCAAATTCCTCTGCCTGCATGGCTTTAGGATTATGAGGATGGATGGCAGTGATGAATTCACCATTTTGCTCATACAAATATATCATGTGAGCCGTAATGCCTATTATCCTTAACTTGACACATTAAAAATTTAGGAAAAATCAAATTAATTGAAACTATAGGGTCTAAATCGATACAAGAAGCAAAGTATAGACACTACTGACATAATTTTTCCTTTCATTTATCTTTCCTTACTAATATTGCATGCATGAATTTATGTTTCTCAATATGGGTTGAGTCTTGATCCCAATCTTATTGAGGGCATAGTAGTCACCCTATGTGTGACCTTAGGAGCCCTTACCCATTAGAAAGCTGAACAAGAGGAGTCTAGAGGGGTTTGCAGACATTGGGGGTTTGCGAGGGATCTACAAGTGCTCCCTCAAAGAGGGCTGAGCCATAGTGGCAAAAGATCCATGGTGCAGCCAATGATCCCATAGGCACAACAATACTATTAAGGATCTTTAATGGGGACATGAGGTACTGTAGCCATGACTTAGTGACCACTGATCTGTATGATAAATGGTTCAGACTAAACATAATCCATAATGTGGATAAAGGGATTGTGAAAGTCTTCATCAATGGCTCAAAAACAGTTTGGGGTGAAGGATAGTGGCCCCGGTGATTTGTTTTTTAAGTGTGGAGTTTATGCTGCACCAACTAATGTTAAGCTACTATATGAGTCAAGGTGGAAAGACATCAAAATATTCAAGAAGTGCAATTAAAAGCCTCGTTTAAGATAAATATACAAGTTTGCTTGTGGGATGATTGATAGAGCATTTATGAAAAGTTAGTTCATAGTCCTATATATGTCATGGGTGTACTTTTTTGATGGTAAACAATCAGTCTTTCATATGTGCAAAGGTTTTTTTTTTTTGGTCGAAATATTCACAATCATTAATTTATGTGAAAATTTTGATGTGCGAAAAATCTCGAGACACGATCTATAGTGATCCCGGTTTTCCCTTCATTGTTTAACAGTATTCCGGACTTGGGTTCCGTGGAGTTGGTTGTTGTATATGTCTTGTTGTCATCCTTTAATTCCTTATATTTGAGTTTTAGGATGTGTTGGGCAGGTTTGTAACAGGTTGGTTGAGTTTGGTCTCAAGTGTTGTTGCCCAGATTTTTGGTGGTCCGCTCGAGCGGGTCCCTTTGCGCTGAGCGGAGTTTTCACACTTTTAGTATCTTGTGCGTTTGCAAAACTTCTGTAGATGTGTTTTTCACGCTTGAGCGTATTTCCTTACGCTCGAGCCGGTCGAGCTCGAGCGGGGTACCTTGGTGCTCGAGCGGGTGTTCGATGTCTGTAAAAGTGCTGGAGGAGTGTAATCTACGCTCGAGCGGCTTTTCGTTTGCGCTCGAGTGGGTGTATTTTGCAGTTGTGTCTTGGTGCTCGAGCGGGCATCTTTGCGCTCGAGCGTGTCTAGTTTTTTGTGCTTGACGCTTAAGCGGACTAGTCGTATATCAGATGGCAACTGGGGAGATTTCAGATTACTTTTCAACTCACTCTCTCTCTTACTTTTTAAAAACCCATTTTTGAGAGCCTCTCTGTAATGACCCCAAAATGCGTATAAGAAATCATCTTTATTTAACTATGAGATGATGTGTTTTAATTTAATTATATCTTTTGGAATTGAAGCATTATCTGTTGAGTTACGGATTTAAAATTGAAATTACCGACCTTTATAGGTTCAGAAATCAAAATTGAGTACTTGGGTATGTTAATGGGAATTTCTAGAACTATTTGGGAAAATTAATTGGAAATCTAATTTGTTTGATTCGTTAATGCATGTTTGGGTGGTTAACTTTATATTGCAAATTGAAGGCTTTAGAAGCTTCAGAAACCAGAACATAGGACATATTTATGATCAGCGTAATTTTTAGAGTCATCTGAAAAGTTTAATTGAAATTTAATTTCGTACGATTCGTAAGGCCATGTTTGGCTCTCCCTTGTGTTAATCTTGTGTGTGTGTATATTTATATAAATAGATGCCTTATGAGTTGTTGAACTCATCTATTTGAACCAAAAATATCTAGAGAAAGGGGAAGCCACGTGAGAGAGAGAGAGAGAGAGAGAGAGAGAGAGAGAGAGAGAGTTCTTGAGAGAACTCAAAGAGAAAAAGGAAGGAAAGCTTGGAGATTGAAGAGCTTTAAAGGGGAAAGTCAAGGATTTGGGTTAAGGTATGTGGTTTTAACTATTATCTTTGTAAATAATTCAATTACCACATGAAATCAAGGATTAACTTGGAAGTTTAAAATGTAAATGAACTAGTGTGTTGGGATTTTGGATGAAATTGGTTGAATTCAAGGAATTGAACTTTGCTTTCCTTAAATTTGTTTGATTTGGGTCCAATCTTAACAATGATTTGTGGAATAACAAGTTTTGGTGTGAAAATCAACCATATGTAAGATGTATTTTTATGATTTTGGAGTATATATTTTGGAAGTTTAATTATATAGAAAGATGGGACTTGAATTTTTAATTTGAGGCAAAGATTGATTTGTTTGAGATGGGGTTACACTTGAATGTTGATAGTTTGTCACCTTGTGGGTCAATTCTACATGCTTTTGAGTAATTAGACTTGAAATCAAGCTTAAAAAAATGGATAGATCAAGTGTTGGAGCAAAAACCATTTTCGGATTGTTTGATTCTGCCCAGACCGCACGAGCGGCCATGGACACCGCACGAGCGGAGCATGAAGAAAAAGGAAGGGTTTCATTTTGCTCTTTGGGTGCTCGAGCGGATTTGGGCCGCACGAGCGGTCCAATTGGACGCACGTGCGGCCAACCCTGTTTCAGCTTATACTTGGTAATTTTGAATAAGCATATCTTTTGTATCCAGACTCCGTTTTGAGTGATTCTTGAGTCTAAAATCAAGCCCCGGAAGTCTAGTTTCCAATGGTGGTGGTCTCACTTCCAAATTATAAGTACAGAAATAGTTATGCCCAACTTAGTGACGACTGTTCACTTTCTGTTTACTGGGTTTGTACCATTTCTTCGTTTGAACCTTTCTCCTATCGATTCCTCCTATCTTATGAGGCATGGATTATAACCTATGGAGGACTAATGAGTCTAGAACCACCATAGCTATTGATTAAGGAATAAAAAGAGATTGGTTTTAGTCTCATAATCTTCTATGTGCATTGTGTTTGTAGGTCAAGACGAGGACATTGTTCCACCGCTGTTAGAGACCTATCACTGTGAGTAGTAGTACTGTCGTAGTATGCTTTACTTACAGCTAACAATTACCATTAGCACTCTGTTAATTGCAGGTTAACTATGTTAACGTATATGAACGATTAAACAAATGTGTATACCTCTGTATGATTCTGATTAATAGTTAATATTAACATTCTATTCTTCGTAAGTAAAGTATGTCGTTTCTTAATAAATAAAGGGAACTTATGTTCATTCTTGAATAACGGTTTCAGTGTAAGTATGAGAGCATACCGTTTTGCTACTAATTAGGCTGAGGCCGTTCAGCTATAAGTCATCGAGTATGGATATCTCCGAAGAATCAGAATAATTGGAAAAGCTATGTGTATCCGTATGAATCTGAAATAATTTTGTTGTGTTACATATGGACCCGAGATCGTTCAGAACCTACGATACGAATGCAAAGGTTTAACATTATTATGTGCTCTCTGTAATAGTTACTATTCTTATTCTGTTATACGCGAGACAACTGTGTTAATCTGTAACTAAACCATGAGAAATTTATGTGCACTATTGTGAACGGTATTCTTATGAATCTGGGATTATTCTATTCTGTTTGTCCGTTTCGTTTATGCTATGGTCTGATATAATTGTTCGGTCTTTAAGACCTATTGTTTTCTGGTATGGAACAAAGTGCTGTACGGAACTAAGTGCTGCAATGCGAGTCACCTCTAGAATCCGTGCGAGACACCTCTTGAGTCCATACATACATGAACTGGGCTTAAAGTCAATCTGGGCCTGCGGCCATTCTGTATGATCTGTTAGGCCAGAGGCCATTCTGTGTGATTTGTTAGGCCTGAGGCCAATCTGTATTTTCTAGTATGAAACAAAGTGCTGTACGGAACTAAGTGCTACAGTGTGAGTCACCTCTAGAATCCGTACGAGACACCTCTTGGGTTCATACATACATGAACAGGGCTGAGGCCGTTCTACATTTTGGGCTTAATGCCACTCTGTTTAAGGGCTCAATGCCACTCTGTTCAAAGGCTTAAAGCCATTCTATTTAAAGACTGGGCCTATGGCCGTTCTGTATTATATATGGGCCCGAGGCCGTTCTGTATTATATATAGGCCCGAGGCCGTTCTGTATTATATGTGAACCTGAGACCGTATTGAAATATAGTTATGGATAAGACCTGTATATGGTTGGTATCTGTCTATTTATTTTATCCAAGGTTTTGCTTATTCAATTAACCTTCTTAAGTTGCTATTATTCACTGAGCCTTGCTCATTCTGTTTTATGTATATTTCTGTAGGTGAGCCATTGGGGATTGACACTAGAGTTGTACTGAAGTTCGCTTGTCTGCGAAGTCACCTGGGGTATGTCAGTGTGTGAGATCTATATAAAATCTGTGATTGTCTAGGTATATTTGGAATGTATTTAAATGCTTAAATCCAATTAAATCATCATGTATGCACAAGCTCAATGGATATTGTCTTTTATTGATATTGCTTCCGCTTAAGGCCCTGTATGTGATTAAATATTCTTCTAAAATTCTGTTTTGAGGCCTATGTACATGCCAGTCATGGACCGAACTTTTAGGGGCGGGTTTGGGTCGTGACACTCTCTCTCTACATTTCACCTTCTCTCTAGGGATTGATCTAGTTAGAGTGACCTCCTACCCTTGGGCCTTTACAAAAAGTGTAGAGCTTGGCTTGGGCTTCCTGTCAATCCGAAAATCTTGGGTTTTGGAGCATTTCGGGTTTTCTTCATCATCTACTTTGGGTTTCATCTCTTGAGATAGGGATTCCTACTCATTTGTATGATCTTTGACATAAGTATTTAGCTATTTTGATTTAATGTTGAAGTTGGGTGATTTTGGGTGTTAGGGTTTCAAATGAATAAAAGAGGGGCTTTGTTATTTTGGCTCATGAATGTGTAACATGGGTCTCAAAATAATAGTATTAATGCTAATGAAACTATTTTGGGCCTGTCACGTCCCGAATTTTAATTACACGAAAACATTACCAAAGCCTGTAAATTTAGGTCCATATTTTTTTTTTCTACATAGACAAATATCTATTACACTTGAGTAACAGAAATACGATAATACATGTTCTTTCTCTCAATGAATACAAGAACAATAATACATGCCAATGCTTCTGCCGTGAAGCTACAAATAAATGAATACAAATACAAATCCACTTCTTTTACAACTACCATGAAGTTATACAAATGACTCAAGAACTCCATACATCTTCAATCAAATAATCCAAACATCCTTCCTGTAAAAAGATACAACCACAACGGGGTGAGCACTAATGCCCAGTAGGAATCTCACAGTTCTAAATCAATAACTAACACACAGATAAAAATGATCATGCATGCTGGGTGATACCATATAGTAGGGTGACATTTCATAATCTCAAAATATCATAAGTAAGGTATCTTTTTCTCAAAAACAATTTAAACACTTGTAAGGAAAACCTTCAGCCATTAAAAATCATCCCTTAACTTTAGAAAAACCATAGATCCTTGTGAAACGACCGTATTTAAGAAACAACATCATTTAAAGGTTAATAACCCATTTCCCAAACTATTTCTCATTTAACTTCCATTTTTAATGTTCCTCTTTTCCTTTCATTCTACTCTTTTACTCTTCATTTTTAACTTAAAACCCCATAACTTCAAGTTCAAGTTCCTTTTTGATTTGCCAACAATTCTCCTATACTCAATTCACCCCGTTAATTACACCCGCAAAATTTCATTTCAAGATAACACAATGTTAATAAACCCTTCCAAGCCAACCCAATTTATTTTTATTAACACAACTACTTCGTTAAGTTTATCATCATAATCTATAATCCTCATATCTATTTTTTTTTTTTTTTGGTTCCCATTATTTACAAATAATGCCCATGCACATTTCCTCCTTAAACCAAATTATACATCAATATGAAATTTCACAAATTCATCACAAGCAACAAAAAAAACATCATCAACTCAACTTACCTCTCAACACATAGCTCAACACAATCCAACTTTTGCCGGCTTACTACGGCGGGATGTGAACTCCCAAAAACCATTTTCGAAAACCAACCATTCTTTTAAAATAAATTTCCAAGTTCTGTAGAGTATTCTCACAAAGTATGTACATAGTTATGCTTTTTCCTCAACACAAAAGTAAATGTAAATGCAATGCTATGCCAAGATAAATCAATGAGGAAAAACATCCGTTCCAATGCATTGTTTCAAAATCACCATGTTCTCAATGTCATCATATGATCTCATCAATTTCAAACTTCCATCATTACTTTAAAAGGGGCGGTAAATACGACACTGGTAATCCCTAGACTGGTGTCTGCAAGTAGGCTCAACAAGCACTACCAAACTGTCATTTCTACCGGTGCTAACCGGAAGGCTCGACACCTATCCGCGCGGCTTTCGGGTCTTTCACCCTGGACACTCACTGCCAACTTAACAAATCAACTACACCCCCTATCCGGACTTACCTCGTATTTACCCCATTCACATTTTCATATTTCTCATACAAATCATTTTCTGTCATGAATGCAAATCTCTTGGATTTAAAACCACAATGCACAATGATAAATGATATGATATGTAAATGCAAAAATCCCCATGATTCATAACATTCCTTCTCAAATCAACGGTATACCATCAACTTCCTCATTTTACAAGTCAAAGCAACATGGTCCCACCAAGGACCACACATGAAGTTTTCAAAACCATCTCTCCAACTCAATAAATTTAAAAGATTACCAATCTTGCAAAACACATTATGGAATTTACACATATTCATCTTCTATTCAAAGAAAGAAAGGAGTTTTATGAACATTTCCATGTTCCCCAAAATCTCTAAATTTCTAGTGTTTTCACCAAAAACCAAGCATTTCCATCCCCATAAAGAACCCATTAAATCATCCTCTTGATTTTCAAAATAACTAAGCAAACCCACTAGGAATTTAATAAATTGATTTGAGATTAAATCCATTTTGGAAACTCTACATTTTAGATCACAAAACTAAAATCAACATGATTCAACTCAATACCATTAAATATAATTCAACATAATTTCGAGAGGAACTCTCAAATCCCATTTCAACATTCCATAACCGAGTTTAAGTCATTTATATCATTAACAAATCATTTCCCTCAATTTCCTTTCTCATTATAACATGATTTACAATGTTTATAGCAAAGTTCATTCGTAAATTTTAAACATAATTTTCAAGTATAACCAAATTCCAATTAAACTTGTACATATGTAATTCAACCTAACAATTTCATGATTCAACTTTCAATTTGGGCCAAATCATTGACTATCATCATAAATCAACCTAGGGTTTCAAGGAAAATTTAGAAATTTCAAGAAAAAATTCAAATTTCTTAACCCATTACTTTTTGTTCCACTCTTTCCATTTATTATACACCCTAGGTCCATAATCCATAAACCATAATCTAAACCCCATAATAGAACCCCAACATTTCAAACCCTAACCCCAAAATTTCATGATTTACACTATATGCCCAAAATATAGATTTTGCATTTATATATTCCAAAATACCACAAATCTATCTATCAATGTAAGCATTGAAGGAGAACTAGGACCCCTACCTCAAGATTCAAGCAAGAAAAGCAAGCTTTGAGAAGAATCCTCCACAAATTCGAATTTCAATCGGTTGAAAAATGTTGATCCTCTCTTGTTCTCCATCCTTGATGCAAGATTCATGGTGGATTTGTTGATAAAAGTGGAGGAAATCAAGGTTTTGGGAGCTGGGGTTTTGGACATGGAGGAGGGGAGAAGAAGAGAGGAAAGGAAAATGCAAGGAATGAGCTCAAAATCACGTTTTTGAGTTGTTGTCCCGCACAGTCCCGCACGTGCGCCGCTATCCCCGCACGTGCGGACCTGCTTCTAGCACAGTTATGAAAACTTCAAACGGGCATAACTCTCTCATCAGGACTCCGTTCTAGGTCGTTCTTGTGTCCAAATTGAAGCCCCGGAAACAAGCTTTCCAATGGTTCCAACCTCACATTCAAATTCAAAGTATGGAAGGAGAAAAGGGCAAAAGAGTAACGGCTGGTCAAAAACTCAAACTCCATTTTGGGGCTTTTTATCTAATCTTATCTATATATCTTGTTAAGGCTTCAATTAAGATTCCAAACATCACCCAAGGGTCTTCAATTATAATATTTAAAGTTCACTTGCCAACCCATCAATACCAAGAGTCCGACAACTGTACAAGTTTTAAGGTGACGGGCACCACTATACATCAATCCAATGTGAATTTAAAATCCGAGTCGTTACAGGCCTTTGGGTCAATATTGAGAAGATAGGGAAAAAGCCCTAATTTTTGTTACAAATTAATTGATATAATTAATTTGGAAATGTTATGGAAATACGAAATTGAGGCGGAAATGATGAAATTAGTATAATATGACATGGAATGGTGAGTTGGATTTATGAATCGCTCATTTTGAAAATGTTGAATATATATATATATATATATCTGTTGAGGCATTTATTATTGATTTAGAAATAACTGCTTTGGGCTATCAATGGAGGATAGTCTTGATTGTTGTAGACAATGCATGATGATTAGGCGAACTAAAACTAATCAATTGAATATGTCATCGAATATGACGGTTGGAATAATACATCAAATTATGTATTGATTGATTATGTATATGATATGTGTTTATATACATTGTATTGTGTGGGAGGAGATAGGGGATGTACTCCACGGTTTAGGGGAAGATAGGGGATAGACTCCTAAACCGGATATTGTTTGGGAGGAGATAGGGGATGTATTCCATCGATACAGCAAATATGTGTATCTATTGAAGTATTGATATAGCAAATCCGTATATCATATATGAAGTATGGAAGTGTTTTATTTGAGATTGATACAGCAATTATGTGTATCTATTGTGAAGTATGAGATGTTAAATTTGAGTTGTTCTCTCAATTGAAATGGAAGTACTGTTGTTATGAGATGTAATCTCATTTAAATTGTCTGGCCAGGTTCTGAGCCATAGTTATGAATTGAGAAATTGGATAAGAAATGGAAATGGAACGAAACATGGACACACTTGTCATGAAATTGAAATGGGTTATGAATTGCTTTATGTGAGTTAAACATTTATCTGATGCAAATGCTTTAGTTATTGCTCATATTATGTGTAGCATATCTCTACTGGGTGTTGGCTCACCCTATATGGGACATCATTTTCAGGTACAGGTATCGTGCCACCTCCAAGGACGTAGCTTGGGAGGCCTGAGGCTGTTAGACTTCTTTTTGTCGTTTTTGTTGTATTACATGTACGTCAAGCCAAGGGCTTATTTTGTGTAGAGTTAGTACTCTCTTTTTGTAACCAAGTGTTGACTTGGAAAGTTGTAAGCCTATAGGGCATTTACTTTTGTTGTCAACATGTAATACCTTTTGTAAGAATACTCTGATGATTATAATATGAAATCTCTTTTCTTTGTCGTGATTGTATGATATTATGGGTTTATTTTGAGGGCGTTACATGATCCAACAATGATGAGTATGTAAGACAAATAGGTAAAAGGATTTGGAGGCTAAGAATTGAGTATCCATTTCTCTACTATGGTGTAAAAAAAAATAAAAAAAAATTCTCCGCTATGGATTCTCTTTCTCCTTCCTTGTTGCTATGTTTGGAGACACAGATGCAGTTATGCACAATAGGTTCTCTCGCCTACCCTGTCACTCCATATTACATCTCTGTCATATAATGGATCTCTCTAACTTGATCATATGTATAAAGGAGATTTAGAATAGTATGGGACAGGGATCCACATTTCTCTCTCCAAAACACAATTTTTTTCTTAATGAGATGATTAATACTTAAACAGGGTGTGATTTAGCGAAATTAAGAACACTGACATACCTATGGTCTACTCTGGTTGTGCCAACAAATGTATCCAGACAATTGGCAACCATAACAATTTGTAATGCCTAATTTTTCTTAAACATTTTGAAGTGTTTTAGTTTATGGGTCTAATGAAAACCTTAAACTCAGTCACAGAACCCCTTGATTGTCCGATTATATACAATAATGAATGGCTGCTTGTGGCTAATAATCCCTTATATTTTACTTGCTTGTGATCTAATCTCTTATATTTTAATTTATGTAAAATTAGGCTCATTTTCACCTATAATTTGTTAGTCATATAGATAGGGGGAAAAAAATATTATCATATCTTTTAATACATATTATCATATATTTCACATTAAAATATATTTATTATTTCTATGTTTACATGCCATATGTATTAAATTTGTGTATTTTAGCCTAACTAAAAAGAAAATTAGAGTAATTATGAAAAATTTATTAAATATATTTTATTTTTTTTTCAAACCTAAGTAATGGTCATTATAATTTATCGTGTTTACTTTTTTATACATTACACTCTGTAAATGCCATTAGACATTGACAACAGGAAATTGATGAATCATTAACATAAATATTTACAGTAATGTTACATCCACCGAATTTGGGCTCGTTTGAATTGTCTAAATTTGTGCATGCCAGTTGACACACACTCATCCAGGAGGATACCGATCATCTGGGTGGATGCATGTTGACATGCCGATTGACAAAGGTGACATCAGTCATTATGTAATTCGAATAATTCAGGCAAGCCCAAATTCAGTGGATTAATCATTAACATAAATCTTTAACAATTTTCAATAACCCATCTAAAATTAACACCCAGAAGGGAATAGTCCTTCCTAGCTATGTACAAAATATTCTATGTGATCTATAGTAATTTAGAATACAATACAAACATTAGATTAGTTAGAGAAGAAAACACCCATGCAAATCCAAATTTCTTCTGAAAATTGTCAATATAGCAACTCCCCCCCCCTAGGTACTTACGTCGCATATATTATATTTCTTCTGGAAATTATACCTGTAATTCTTGTAATTTATCTATTATTTTATAATTTTAATTGTATCAATTTGAGACCCACTATTGGGTAATTCGGCTGGATAACCCCTGGATCTACTTCCCTTGGGGCCCCTATTGGATTTAGGGCCCAGTAAATAATACTTATCAGTTCCACAAACCTAAAATATTTAATATTTGTGAGACATGTATTTCATTTTGGTGTGCAAAGTTCACTGGAATGATCATTCCATGAAAATATTCATTCTTATGTTTGATTAGACTAAAAAAATAATGACAAATACATAATAAATGAAATCATCTTTTATAATTTTATAGAAATGATCATTTTATAGGAAAGTCTAAGGAATCACTATTCCATTTCATTCTCACTCATTTCAATAAACTTGTTTGGAAAGTGTTAGATTAGTATACTTTTTGACTTTTTACGAAAAAACGTGAAATATGGGTTGGGTTTGAAGTGATGTAGTAGAGAGGTGATGTGATCCAAATAAGATTATTATGATCCAAATAGGATAATGTGCTAAAATAGCTTGTGCTATTTTCGCACATGCCAAACAAGCACTAAATAGAGTATATGTATTTGGTGTTTATGATAGCATTACTGTGGCCTTGTTTGGGAAGTTGACTATTTTAGTTGGCTACTTGACTTTTTAGCTATTTTAGCGTGGCTAAAATAGTCGTGTTTGGAAAGTTGGTTGACTTTTTTTTGCAATTGATTTGATGGTTGTGAGAAAAAAAAGTGAAATGATTGTGGGTTGGATGTGACATTTTGTCTTATTAACTATTTTAACCTATTTTATCTTTTAATAAGCTATTTTAACATAACCCTCCTCCCAAACACCCTGTATAAAATAAGAACACATGGATTGTTGCAGTCCACTAAAGTTGAGTAAAGTTGAGTGTAGTTGAGTTCCTGAGGTTGACTAGGGGTTCAATTGTAATGATTTATTAATTGGTGTTTTGGGAAGATAGTTAAAAACTAGTTTTTGACTTTTTTGAAAAACATATGTAAAAAAATGTCAAAAGTGATGTGACCCAAAATGAGTTAAAAGTTGGCTTTTGGTTTTTAACCCTATTCCCAAATGGGGCCTAAATTGTTTATCATATGGACTCTTATGTGCGTATATTTATTTAATTTTTACACTGATAGAATTTATGATTATTAAATTAATTCAAAAAAAATTCATTGATAATTTATATACAAAACTAACTAGATTAAAATTTAGATTAATCAAAATAGAATCTATGCTATCGTGCAATTCGCTTGGTAGAACAAGCCACATGTATAAAACAAATATCTTTAGTTACCTGCCAGTTAAGTTGTGAATGTTATCATTGCTGAAAATTAGGCTTTTAGTGGCGTTTAAAAAATGCCGCTATAGCTATCAAAAACGCCCCTAATTGTTTTTGTGACGTTTAGTACCAAATGTCGAAGATGCGGCTGTCGCTATAGCTTTATGACGCTTTAAAAGCGGCCCTATATTTAGTATAGGCGGCGTTTTTAAAAACGCCGCCAAATGTCCCACCCTAAGGTACTATGACATCATTATGATTTTAGCGACGTTTTCAAAACGCCATCATATCTTTTTTAAAAAACTGACCGTTAGCTTTAGAGTTTAGGTGGCGTTTCTCAAAATGCCGTGATATCGTCTCTCTCTCTTTTTTTTTTTTATAAAAATTCTGCTAATTTTATCTGATTGAACTAAAAAATACCTATAATAAAATTGAATAGCACTAATATGAAATAATAACTCCCATTCAAATAATAATTGTAGCATTAATTCACTTTCCCATTCAATTTAATATCCAATCACCATTACCCACAAAATAACATATTCACAAATGACGTTTTAACATTACCTACAAAATAACATATTCAAAAATTGAATTCACAATTCTCAACAAAAAAATTATTAATTTGTATACAAAGCCAAAAGATAAGAAGAAAGTGAACCAAAACACCCAACCCCCTAGTCAGATCAAAGGAAAAAAAGAAAAAAGAAGAGAAATAAGAATCCAAAGGAAAGCCTCAAGCGTTTTGTCATGCATGGACTGAAATCCAAGGAGACTTGTGGTTCCATTTGCATAAATGTAATCAGAATTTAAAATATATTAACCAAACACATCTATTTCCTAAGTAATACTATTCTAGGGGTGAAAATAGTCACTACAGTTTATAAAATACACCATCACAAGAGCTATATAGCATTCATCACAACATACTCCTAACTTCACATGTATCTAATTAGTTTATAAAAAAAAAATTCATTGAAGCATTTTATCAAACACTTGCAATGCAAAAAATCCATTCACATGTGTTTGGGTAAACAAAGACAAAATATGTTTTCCCCAAAAACCTTAATCAAACCAACACAAAACCTTAAATAAAACAAATGTATGATTCTTTTAGATATCGCGTGTAAGTTACATGTCAATGTTTGATCTAGTTATGTAACGGATTATTAATGTAATTTTTAAATTTATACAAATTGATAGTGCAATGTGACAAAATGTAATATATTTTAGTTAGAGGAAACAAAATGATATTAAATGATAGTTCAAAGGAGTAAGACAATAATAATCTAGCTTGTTATATATATTTTTAGGTGAATAACTGAAATTACAAAACTGATTCAACACTACTGACTACCAACTATAACTAGATTAGTGGATCATTGAACATTGGCAAATTCATGATAAACCAAGTCAACTAGCAGCATCAAGAACATGAAAATATTAGCTGTTTACCTTAAAATAACTTGTCATTTTGCTATTCAAATAGCAAACTACCTCAAATTCACTATGCACCTACAAACTGATTTTAGTGATAAAACTGTGAGATGTCAAATTTTCAAAACCTCACTTCTAAGTGAGGACCAAGAAGTAGTTGTCCATCGAAAGCATGGCTACAACATGAGATAGATTCATAACATTACAGCAATTTAAAACATCAATTCATAACCAAACAAAACATTTTACACAAACAAAACATCAATCACTGAAACAAAGCAATACTATCGCATTACAGAATCAAAACTTGGCAACAACCAAATCAACAAAACAGAAGAGGGTTATAGTATATATATATATATATATAGAATCACTGAACCAACACAAACAAAACAAAATCAACAACCAATACAAACAAAATAGAATCACTGAATCAGATTTACGATAGTCATATATATAGAAAGAGAAGGGGTAGATCCGAACCTTTCTGTCTTCTCTTAATGCCTTGATCTCTGCATATGCAATGCCTTGATCTGCACAAATGAAAATCAACAACCAAATCAACAGATAGACCTTCGTAATCGAGAGAGAAACCTTCGCAATTGAGAGAGATAGAGCTTTGAAATCAAAATCGAAATCACCGAGATTCGATCGATTGATCCGTTGAGATATCGATTGATCGATATTCTGAGATGAAGCACTGCTATTGGAAGTATTTGAAAGAGAGAGAGTGAGCCGTCTAGATCAGAAGAGGGTTGAGTGAGTAAGAGATTAGGGTTTAAAGAGGATGTAGAAGAGTAAGTCAATAGTCGACACATTTAGGAAGAGAGTGTTTAGAGATTTGAAGGCGCTTTTGAATGCCTCCTATCATCAAAACGGTGTCGTTTTAATTAAAAAAAAGGCGACGTTTACAAAACGCCATTAAATATTATAAAAAAGTGACGTTTAGAAAAACACCATTAAAACCTACATTTTATGTAGTGTATAAGGATCATCCGGTGAAATCAATGTGAAGTTTCTTGGAAAAATGAAAAGTTTGCTTAAGATTTTGAAAGTCTTAAAAGTAAATATCAAAATACAATATTATCTAATTAAGTTTTTAAAAAGTTAAGGTTTCCGATCTTAAGAATTTTTTGAAAATTTTTCATAAGTCTTAAGTGATCTAATAATTGAGTCACCTCTTATGAATACTCATCTTATAGCGACCCCGGTCTTTTCCCATTTGATTGTTGTATCCGGACTTATGTTCCGTAGTTTCCGTCACATTATTGTTGGTGTTGTTGTCCTTTAATTCTTTATTTTTGAGTTATGGGTTGAGTTGGGCAGGTTTGTTACAGGTTGGTTGGGTTGGAAACCAAGTGTTGCTGTCCAGATTTTTGGACCTTCGCTCGAGCGAGGAGTTGGTCGCTCGAGCGAGCGGTTGTTTTTGTTCTTCGCTCGAGCCAGGATTTGGTCGCTCGAGCGAGAGTCTGCGTCTGGGCTTAGGACCTGAGAGATGTGTTTCTTGGCTCGAGCGAGCATTTCTTCGCTCGAGCGAGCGAGGTGTATGTTTTCGAGTTCGTCGCTCGAGCGAGCATTTCGTCGCTCGAGCGAGCTTCTGGGTTGCAGACCTGAAGCATCGAGTTTTTGGCTCGCGCGAGATTTTCTTCGCTCGAGCGTGGATTTATGTGTCTGGTCGCTCGAGCGACCATGTCTTCGCTCGAGCGAGCCTGTCCAGTTTAAATACGCAGCAACAGTTTTAAATCATTTTTTTTACAACTTTTTGATCCAGAAACCCTAGTTACGAGTTTTCTCTCTCCCAACTCATCTTCTCTCCTAGGTTTCATCTATTTAGAGTGAGTATTTAACCTAGTTCCTTCATTAAAAAGGTAGAGTGGGTCGTATAGCGACCCCGGTCTTTTCCCATTTGATTACTGTATCCGGACTTATGTTCCGTAGATTATATTATCATATTGTTGTTGTTGTTGCCTTGTAATTCTTCAGTTGTGAGTTATGGAATATGTTGGGCAGGTTAATTGCAGGTTGGTTGGGTTTAGAAACCAATAGTTGATGTTCAATTTTTGGGTTGGTCGCTCGAGCGAGCTCTTCTTCGCTCGAGCGAGGTCTTTGATTTTAGTCCTTCGCTCGAGCCAGGGTCCCTTCGCTCGAGCGAGCTTTGCGTCCAGTACATAGACCTGATAGCAGTGTTTGTTGGCTCGAGCGAGCTTTCTTCGCTCGAGCGAGCTGT
Organism: Camellia japonica; assembly: GCA_030407325.1. NCBI lineage: Eukaryota > Viridiplantae > Streptophyta > Magnoliopsida > Ericales > Theaceae > Camellia > Camellia japonica. The sequence goes on from JAPPVO010000036.1 coordinate 92,177,696, forward strand.
TTTGCTTTTGGCTCGAGCGAGCATATCTTCGCTCGAGCGAGGCTTTCTTGTGTCTGGTCGCTCGAGCGACCATGTCTTCGCTCGAGCGAGCCTGTCCAGTATTTAAGTGTAACAGCGGGATTTTTAGGGCAGTTTTTCATTCTTTTTGATCTCAAACCCTAAAGTCCGACCTTTCTTCTTCTCTAAACACCTTTTCTCCTAGGTTTGATCTAGTTAGGGTGTGTTTCTACCCTAGTTCTTTTACAAATAAGATAGAGGAGAGTGAGGGCTTCCATTTAATCTGAGCGGTTGTCAGTTTGGAGCACTTTGGAGTTTCGAGCATCTTCTTCATCATCATCTTTTTGGGCTATTTCTTCGAGGTAGGGATTTCCTACTCCATTTATACGCTTTAATCTTAAGTGTTAGTATTTTGGTATGTGGGGGTAGTTTGGTAATTTTGGTATGTGGGGGTAGTTTGGTAATTTTGGAAGAAACCTTAGGGTTTTAGTTTAGATTAATTTGTATAATTAATTTAAAGGAATAATGTGGAATTTGGTTTAATTCATGGAATTGGGAATGTTAAATTTACATTCATTGATGTATTTATTTCTTGTTTAGAAATAACTGTTTTTGGGCTATCGGTGGAGGATAGCCATTAATTGTTGTAGACCTTGCATGCGGCTTAGGTATAACTGGAATTGAGTCAATTGTTTGACTGTTGAGTTAATACAAAACATTTGTGTATTAATTATGTGTTGTATATGGCAATTGTGTGTTTTATTGCATATGCATTGGTTTTGGAGGAGATAGGGGATGAACTCCACGGTTTAGGGGAAGATAGGGGATGGACCTCTAAACCGGATTTATTGGGAGGAGATAGGGGATGGACTCCAGTAGCATCACTCTTATGTGTGCTTAGTGATTAATAGATATATTTCTATTTATTGTTGATATGATACATCACTAAAATGTGTATCAGTTGGAAGTATGGAAGTGAATTGGTTATGATTGATACAATACCAACTTGTGTATTTGTTATGGTTAGGTCTAACTTGAATTGTTATTCCTGTTGAATTGGAAGTATTGTTAGTAAAAGATGAAACCCCGTTGAGTTATTTGGCCAGGTTCTGAGCCATATGTGGAAAGTAAAATGTGCCATAGACAATGTGTCATAGGCAGTATAGACATTCGTGTCATGAATATTGTAACTTGATTATAGTGTGTTAACCATGTATCAGATGCTAATGCTTTAGTTATTGCTTATGCTTGGTTTAGTATGTCTCTACTGGGCTGTGGCTCACCCTATATGGGAACTTTATTTTTCAGGTTCAGGTGGTTCACTCCCTCCAAGGACTTAGCTTGTGAGGAATTGAATTTGAAGACTTGTTTTATTTTCTTTGGTTTATTTGAACATTGTAATCTTTCAAGCCTAGGGCTTTATCTGTTTTGAGTTAGAACTCAGTAAATTGTGTCCAAGTGTTGGCTTGGCAAGATGTAAGCCCGTAGGGCATTTATTCTGATGTTTTATTTCATAATACTCTGATGGATGGATTTATATTATTGTTTCAATATAATAATGCATGATTATATTATTTATTTTGGGTTTATTTTGAGGGCGTTACAGGTCGAGGGCTTCCATTTAATCTGAACGGTTGTTGATTTGGAGCACTTTGGAGTTTGGGCTATCATCTCCGTCTTCTTCTTTTTGGGTTCTTGTTTCGAGGTAGGGATTTCCTACTCCATTCATACGCTTTAATCCTAAGTGTTGGTATTTTGGTATGTGGGGGTAGTTTGGTAATTTTGGGAGAAACCTTAGGGTTTTGGCTTAGATTAATTTGTATAATTAATTTAAGGGAAAAATGTGGAATTGGGTTTAATTCATGAAGTTGGGGAAATTATGAGATTAACGATATAGTTGGGTAGTTTAAATACTTACCTATGAGAATGTTGATTTTACATTCATTGTTGTATTTATTTCTTGTTTAGAAATAACTGTTTTGGGCTATCGGTGGAGGATAGTCGTGATTGTTATAGACCTTGCATGTGGCTTAGGTATAACTGGAATTAAGTCACTTATGTTGACTATTGAATTAATACAGAACATTACTTGTATTGATTACGTGTTATATATGGCAATTGTGTGTTTCATTGCATATGCATGTTGTTTGGAGAAGATAGGGGATGAACTCCACGGTTTAGGGGAAGATAGGGGATGGACCTCTAAACCGGATTTGTTGGGAGGAGATAGGGGATGGACTCCAGTAGCATCACTTTTGTATGTGCTTAATTATAATAGAAATACTTCTATTTGTTGTTGATATGATTGGGAGGAGATAGGGGATGGACTCCAGTAGCATCACTTTTGTGTGTGCTTAATTATAATAGAAATACTTCTATTTGTTGTTGATATGATACATCATTATAATGTGTATCAGTTGGAAGTATGGAAGTGTTGTGGTTTGAGCTTTAGTCTCATTTATTTTTGTGACATCTGGATCACTATTATAGTTGGCCAGGTTTTGAGCCATAATGATATAATTGGAAAGTTGAATAAATATTGGAAAGTGAAAGGTGTCATAGACAATGTAGACATTCGTGTCATGAAATTGGAAATTGATTATCTTGTGTTAACCATGTATCGAATGCTAATGCTTTAGTTAATTCTTATGCTTGGTTTAGTATTTTTCTACTGGGCTGTGGCTCACCCTATATGGGAACTTCATTTTCAGGTTCAGGTGGTTCACTACCTCCAAGGACTTAGCTTGTGAGGATTTGGACTCGAAGACTTGCTTTATTTTATTTGTTTTATTTGAACAACTTGTAAACTTTCAAGCCTAGGGCTTTATTTGTTTTTGAGTTAGAACTCATGGAATTGTGTCCAAGTGTTGGCTTGGCAAATGTAAGCCCATAGGGCATTTATTATGATGTTTTTATTTCATGGTACTCTGATGAATGTAATAAGATACTTTATTTCCTTATAATTCCGCATGTTAATATTATATATTATGGGTTTATTTTTGAGGGCGTGACACATCTAAATAGTATATAATGATTGGGGCATTTAGCAACTTTTGACCACTCGGTAGTTGACCACTCGGTAGCCTTGATCAGGAATGCCATATACGAAGAAAAAAAAAAAGTTTATACGTACAAAAAATAATGTTCATCATTGCATAGATGTGAGATAAAATATTTGTATTTATAATTGTGATAGATGCAAATATTTTTTCTTACATCTATATCTATAGGATTGTTAAGTGAATCAAATTAATCGAGCTGGACTTGTATCCTATTGGCACAGTTACACAAAAAATTCATTTTTCTATACTTTTTTATATAGATAAATTATATTTTACACTCTTGCATTTTATACCAATATCTACTTTAGTTTCCCGTCTTCATATGCCTCGCCTGTGTATCAGGAGGATAATTCTGTGGCTCATTGCCTATGTAGGTTAGTCTTTTTCCACGAGTTTGGATAGAAGCTGAAAGTTATGCCTTCATCCTTATTGGGTCCCTTTTGTTTTGTAATTGCTTTCCCTATCTTAAAAAAATAAAAATGTAGTCCTTTTGTAATTGCTTTCTCTAATTTCATGGAATCAACTGAATCATAGAAGATTTGTAGTGATTTCATTACTACAAATTCTACTTTTACACGTTTCCGCTACATTACACACCTATTTATCAGTTCGATCTTTTGCGCAGGGCCTTGACTACTCATCCGGAGTCTGGCAGTTCAAAGGCTATGGTTTTGTCCCAAACTCAACCTCCAGTGCTACAATTGTGCAGATCCATGGCGTGACCAATTACACCACAACTATCATACTGAGGATCTACAATGGGGACATGAGGTACTACGGTGTTGATCTTGTGGATACAGACTTGTATGATAAATGGTTTAGGGTTAACTTAATCCATGACGTGGACAAAAGAAATCTCACAGTTTTCATTGATGGTTTGAAAATTTTTGAAACAAAAGATAGAGGTGCTGGAGACTTTAATTTCAAATGTGGTGTGTATGCTGCACCAGCAAATATAAGCTATTACATGGAGTTAAGATGGAGAGACATCAAAATTATAGCGACCCCGGTCTTTCCCCATTTGGCTGTTGTATTCGGACTTAGGTTCCGTGGATCTTGTTATTATATATTTGTTGTTGTCGTCCTTTAATTCCTTATTTTGAGATTTTGGGATGTATTGGGCAGGTTGTTATAGGTTGGGAGTGTTTGGGAGCAAAGGGTTGTTGCTTAGAATTTTGGTCCTTTGCTCGAGCGAGCAGAGCTCTTTGTTTTTGGTCCTTCGCTCGAGCCAGGGTTTCTTCACTCGAGCGAGCGACTGCGTCTGGGTATAGACCTGAGAGTTGCATTTCTTGGCTCGATCGAGCTTTCCTTCGCTCGAGCGAGCGAGGTGTATGTTTTGAGTTCCTTCGCTCGAGCGAGCATTCTTGCGCTCGAGTGTGCTTCTGGATTGCAGACCTGAAGCATCGCATTGTTGGCTCGAGCGAGACTTTTATTGCTCGAGCGAGACTTCTTTGTGTCTGGTCGCTCGAGCGACCACTCCTTCGCTCGAGCAAGCCTGTGTTATATCAACAGGCAGCAGCGGGAAACACTTCACTTTTGCATCTCTTTTATTTCTCAAACCCTAGAACCGTTTCTTCTCTCTCTCTATACACCTTCTCTCTAGGGATTCATCTCCTTTTAGTATGTTTCTACCCTAAGCTCTTTGTATAAAAGATAGAGGGTGACTTGGGCTTCGTTTTAATCTGAGCAATAGTGGATTTGGAGCACCTTGGGTTTTCGCCATCTTCTCCATTTGAGTTCTTCACTTCGAGGTAGGGATAACCTACTCCATCTTATAGGTTTTGACCTAAGTTTTGGTCATTTTGATATGTTGGTATTGTTGGGTAATTTTGGGAAAAGTTAAGGTTTGATTTGTAATTTGAGCTAAAGGGGGTTTTTCTTATATTAAACTCTTTGTGTTTGTAAGACTTGGAAAATGGCATTGATAGTGTCAAATAGAGAAAATTGAACCTTAGGGTTGATTTTAATGAAAGGGGGAAAATGCCCGAATTGTCATAGTAAATTAATTGATATAATTAATTTGGGAAAAATATGAGATTTAGTTGAAATCTATGAAATTGGGAAATTGTTGATTGAATGGTGTGGTTGGATTAATTTATCAGCCACTTATATAAATGTTGATATTATATTTGTTTAATGCATTTATTTTTTGTTTAGACATGACTGTTTTGGGCTATCGGTGGAGGATAGTCGTGATTGTTGTAGACATTGCATGTTGATTAGGGAAAACTGAAACTAATCACATTGAATAGGTCATTGAATATGACGGTTGAATTAATACAGCAAATACGTGTATTGATTGAATATTGTATATGACAAGTGTTAAATACATTGTAAATGCATATTGTTTGGGAGGAGATAGGGGATGTACTCCATGGTTTGAGGGAAGATAGCGGATGGACTCTCAAACCTGTTTGGGAGGAGAAAGGGGATGGACTCCATTAGTACAGCAAATATGTGTACTTAGTGATTTATGGAAGTGTATTAGTACAGCAAATATGTGTACTTATCGATTTATGGAAGTGTTGTAGTTTGAGCCTTAGTCTCACTTAAATTGTTGATATTGGGAGTAATATTAATATGAGATGTAGTCTCAGTTTATTGTTTGGCCAGGTTCTGAGCCATGTCTATATAAATGGAAAGTTGGGTAAATAATGGAAAGTGAAACGTGTCATGGACGCAATGGTCATGAAACTGTATTGTAATGTAATTGATTTGTAAGTGTTAACCATCTATCGAATGCTATTGCTTTAGTCAATGCTTATATTTGGTTTAGTATATCTCTGCTGGGCTGTGGCTCACCCTATATGGGAACATCATTTTCAGGTCCAGGTGATAAGCTACCTCCAAGGACTTAGCTCCGGAGGACTTGGAGTTGAAGACTCTTTTTAGTTTTTTTTTTTTTTTTTGTCATTTTGATATTACATGTAAATTCAAGCCAAGGGCTTAATCTGTAGTTGAGTTAGTACTCATTTCTTTTGTGTCCAAGTGTTGGCTTGGAAAGATGTAAGCCCGTAGGGCATTTACTTTCATTATTACATGTAATGTCTTCTTTTAAGAATACTCTGATGAATGGAAGAATGTTTATTTCTTTTGTCAATACATGTCAATATTATTTATTATGGGATTTTTTTGAGGGCGTTACAAAAATATACAAGAAGTCATGTTAGATAGAGCGGTGTTTGGTTTAGTACAATGAAGGTTAGAATAGAGTGGTCATTATGTTGGAATACTCATTCTCTTGGTTTGTTCGGTAAAATAGTAGGGAATGTGCGTTTTGAATGGAATCACCGTTCACTAATTTTGGGAAATGATTATTCGATTAGGAGATCAATGAATAGTTATTTTATTCTTGTTCAAAATCATTACAGTAAAGCAAATAGTAACTTAAGAAGTACTAGTGAATGTGAATGAATGCTATTGGATAGAGACCGATTTAAAGATTTATGAAAACATGATACAACCTCTAAATGGTCCTAAATTGTGGTCCAAGACTAGATTATTACCGCCATTACCTCCTGTTTATCATAAGCCTCCAGGAAGGCCTCCAACTTCTAGAAGGAAGGGACCAAATGAACCTACCAAACCTACCGAAGCCACAAAACATAATACAATAGTAAAGTGTGGTAATTGTGGGACATGGGGCCATAACTATAGGAGTGCAAGAATCCACCAAACAGGGAGTACCAACAAAAAAATAAACCAAGATGGAAGAGCTTAGTCTATAAAAGGAAAAGGGTGAGTGCATACTTTGTTGTTAATGTTTTAAATTAATACAACTAAATATATGTTTGATTGGACCAAATATTTTCCAAGGGCAGCTTCAGCAATTCCAAGGGCACCAAATCCATCTGCATCAAGGGCAAGTTCACAAACACAAAGGGAAACTTCAGCAACAAAAGCAACTTCAACATCAAAGGCAACAATAGCAGCATGAACAAGGACAACACCAACAGCAACAACGAGTGCAACAACAACAACAAAGGCAGCATCGTCACAAACATCTAAAGCATCAAGGGGAGCAACATCAACACCAACAATAGCCTAATTTACATGGAGATGGAGGAATGTTGTGAACTTGTCCTCACTTCAGAATGCATCTGCCTCTAAGGAGAAGAACCCAACGTAGGGGTGTTGTTTATTTTGATTATCAAACACTTTTGACAATGTGGCATGCTTTGTCTATGTAGTTATGGATACTGCTAGCATGTAATGTGGCATGTTTTGTCTATGTAGTTATGAATACTGCCAGCATGTTTGCATCATGAACATGTGGCCATTTTGACTTGGTGGATACCAACAATATATTTTATGAAATAAATTATGGCCATTTGTGTGTTCATGTGGATATTGGCTTCATTTGTGACAATGTAGTTATGGATGCTGCCAGCAAGTTTTCCCTCGCTTCGCTGTCATTTAGTGATCACATGTTTTTCATGTTACTAACTTCTGTCATTTAGTGATAACATTAAAGAGTCAAATGTGTAGGACCAAAATGGGATTTTATGTTCTATGGACATTTTTTTTTTCTTTTTTCAGAACTTGTTTATACAATGGAAGTGAATGAGAGATTTCTAAGTAAAAGCTTTATAACTTTTGCAGAATGAGAGATTTGTTTTTCCATTTTCATTTTGCAAAAGCTTTATACCTTTTACTGTAAAAGGGATTTCTATATAAGTCTATCTACAAACACCATATAATGTATATGGATATATGAAGAATAATGGATATCCGGACCTCCTTAAGAATTTTACATGTATTGCAACAAAAATGGCAATGTGATCGTGTTAGTACAAAATTGTTTATACTTCATTTATAATGTATGTGGATATGTATTGCTGTTAGTACAAAAATGTCTTGGTATTTCCGCACTTTTATCTTATTCCTCTAGTTTCTATGTAGGGTAAGACGGGCTGTCTTTGTATCATTTAATTTATTTTTTTTTATCATTATGAAAATAGCAACAGTTGTGGATGTAACTATTGTTTTGGGACAAACAACGTAAATCATTGTATTTCCATGCGCTTGTCTCGTTTTTATTTTTTATTTTCTATTCGTGTTTTGTATCTCACCTTACCTAATTAGGTGTATCAATTCCTAACAAAATGTGGTATACAAGAAATATGTTGGACTCAAATTTGAAATTCTTGAACAACATACTAGCAAAATCATACCAAAATCCATTGAATTTTGAAAAAATAAATATGAACTATTAATTTAATTTGTGACTAATCAAACATCACTAAATTCATTACAAAAAAAAAAAAAAATGGTAAATTACACTTTGCACCAAATCTAACTTTGGTCTCTACACATGAAATCGTAACAGTCACCCCCTGCACTTTTGGTGAAATCCCACTTTGATCCTTACACATAAAATCAGACAGTCAACCCCTTGCACTTCTGGTCAAGTGTCAATTTGCCCCTTCTATTACTTCATTATTAAAGTTTTTAACAGAATCCAGTTATGTAATAAATATGTGACTATGAAATGAGGGCAAAAGAGGAAAACCATTCTCATTTCCCACCAATATATACTATCTCACGAGATAAGCATGTGAAAGTTATATAATATAATATGTGTGTGTGTGTACGTGTTCATATGTTGAAAATTAGGACAAAGACATAAGAAAGAAGAGCTTTTAAATTTTTTTTTATTTAAAAAAAGGCAGTAGAGAAATCGAAGACTCTGTTACTGTGGAAAACAAAGTTTCATTATCTCAATTTTTGCAAAACCCTAGTTTATTTCCTTAATCGTTCACAATTTGCGTTTTGTTTTAGTTGAATACAATCAAAATTTAATGTAAATTTTAGGATGAAATGTGTATAGATGGGAAATTTAGATGATTTTTCTCTTTAGCCATCATTTTATAGTCATATACTTGTCACATTATTGACTTCTGTTAAAAACTTATATGATAGAGTAATAAAAGGGAGACATTGACACTTGATTGGAAGTGCAAGGAATTAATTGTCACGATTTCATAAGTGCAGGGAGTTAATTGTCACGATTTCATATATAAGGATCAAAGTGGGATTTGACCAGAAGTGTAGGATTTTTTTTTTTTTTTGGGTGAATGAAGTGTAGGGGGTTGACTATCACGATTTCATATTTTGGGACTAAAGTGAGATTTGGTGTAAAGTGCAAGGATGCACAGTGTAATTTAGGGCTGTACAAAATACCACCCAATCCGTTAAAACCGCAATGATTCACATCAATCCGCACTGCTCTATCCGTTAACCGCAGTTTAACTTCAAAATTTATAATTCGTCTTTGAAACTGCTCTGCTTTGCTATAGTTAATACATATATATTTTTTGACCTTTAATGAAATATCAAAATAAAAATGAGTGTGTAAGAGATTTAATATGTGAAATTTATTACAAATTAGTTGTTACATATATGAAAAATATTATGTAAAATTAGTTTGTGTTATATATATGAAAAATATTATGCAAATTAGTGTTATATATTATGCAAATGGTTGATAATTGGTTAGAATATTCTTCAATCCGCCAATCCATCCAAAACCGCTCAAACTGCAATTTGTCAATCCGCCAGTCTACTAATCTACCATTTGGTTTATAATTTTACTCTCAAACCACCCGAACCGCGCTGTGCACACCCCTAGTGTAATTTACCCAAACAAATAATATGAATCATAAACAAATATCTCTAAGTTGTGACTGAACAGTACTAAGTTCATAACCTATTTTGGTTAATTAATATGAATTATAAACAAATATCACTATGAGTTGTTTTTGTAACCTATTTTGGTTTAACATTTAAGTAGTCCTGTAATCACTTAAAATTGCAAATGGGATATAACAAAATACCACAAAAGATAAAATTAAATAGGAAAACATTATGGTATACACTTCTCAAATGGTATGTACAATATGCACTTTATAATTAAAGAATAAAATAACATAATTTCATACTTTCTAAGTTATAATAAAAAAACTATCATAATAAAACTTTCATAAAATAAGTGACTTGGATAATTGGAAAACGGGATGTATGGTGAGCTCCACAAGCCTAAATAGTACACTCCTTTGGATTAGAGAAAAGTCCAACCCTATTATTCACATAAAAAAATAGATCAATTCAATAATTGTAATTTATTCAATTTCTCAAATTTATCTCAAAAACATATTGATAATAAGTTTATTTTTTTAAAAAGATCATTCAAATTTATTTATTTTTTTGGTAATAAATGCTATAAGTTGAATGTGTTACGATTATTGGATCGAGTAAATTTTTTGTGTGAATGATATAGATGACGCACTCTCCAAAATGAATAATTCTGATTATCGAAACGAGATCCGTGATGGCGATCTAGATCTTTTGTTTAAATTTGTTGTTGTACAAGTTAAAGAAGGGGGATTGTAGTCTAATTAAAATAAAGGAAATTTTACAATACACACCGTATGTATCAATTATGAAATTTATAGTCTTTTGTTTTGGCTTGTTATGGTATTTGTTATGACTTGATTATAATTATGATTCTGTACGGGAAAGAAATAAACCTTCTCGTATAATCTTGTTGATCAAGTCTGCGTTCCTCTGTACGATGTCGTTCCACTACCTGAAAATACAAACGTGAGCTAGCCGGCGGGTGTGTGCCAGAAACCTCTCCGATGCCTAAGTTAGTCAACTAGACAAATAGACAAAAGCTCTGTGTATTCGGGAATCAAAGTTGCGTTACCTTTCCATAGGTGATGTTTGTGAGCTTTTATAGGTCTTGCGTGGCACAATCCTAGTAGGACTTTTACTCCTCCATGTAGAGTCCTCTTAGGATTCATACTCCTGAAGGATAATGCTTATCCTTCAACACCCCCCTCACTGCTTAAACCAAGTGAGATGGTTTCTTCCATGGCCGGCCTACCATACGACCGAAGCAATCACGACTATGCTTAGCTGAACTATACCTAGTTCGGTTCTCGGCCCATAGTTCTCTACAAACCATGGTATGCCCAAAACCGAACTATCTTTTATCAAGGTTTAGACCGATCTAGTTTCATTGCGCCATGACCGGTATAAGTTCAAAGCACCCTTAAACCGGTCTAACTACAAAGCGTCCTTCAACCGGACTAACGTCAAGAGTCCCTCGGACCGGTCTACCTTCGGGGCTTGAGACCGGGCTAACTTTAAGCCTCTTCAAGACCGGAGTAACTTTATGACCTTTTTACTCAGCCCTTCGTACTGAGGCCCATAAAGGCCCAGCTCGGCCCAATTCGCATATAAATTACCCTCTCAATTGCCCCTTAATTCCATCTGTGTAGCATGATAGGGATTACCTGTCCATAAACCGGGCTAAAGTTTTACCTTCTCAGCCGAGCTAAAAAACCCTTTAGCCTTTCCAGCCGAGCTAAAACTCTGAAGCCTTTAAAGCCGAGCTATATACTTTTAACCCTTCCAGCCGAGCTAAACTTAAGCCGAGTTGTGCTTGTCCGGTCACAACGTCCCTTCAATCACAGAAACTGAATCGATTCTTATCCCTATGACACGTGGCATGCTGGTATTGGCTTACTGCAGCTGTCGCGCCGCCCTCGTACTTCGCAAAATTTGAACAGTCCCGCGCGTTTTCGTCCTTCCTATACCCCAAAACAACACTTTCGTCCTTTGAATCACCCTCATCAATCATTTTACTGTTTCAAGCTCTTCTCTCTCTTCTAAGCTCTTACTATTTTTTGTATTTTGAAGAAGCTGCGTGTTCTTGCTATTGTTGCTACTTCCATTTCCATCTTCTTGTGCCACTGGACCTGGTAAGCATCATAAATCTGTTTCTCTATTTTTGTTTCTGCTTTTGTTTAATCCATAGCATACTATGTTTGAAAAACACTTTTTCCTGCTAGTTTCTGCATTTTTCTGGAAAAAAACCTTTTAAGAACCACTTGAACTTCATGAAGTAGTCTATAGAACACTGTGTTTGATCCAAAATTACAATATAACCGAACTAAAAAGTAGTTTGTAGTTGATGCCACACTAATCTAACTATACGACCGAGCTAGCACTTCATACTCATACTAGCAATTTCAATGAGTCAGACCATCCTCTGATTTACCTTAGCCGGGATAAACGAATCGAACTAAGTCTGAACTTAGCATACTGGAAACCTTAACTTTCGACCGAGCTAGGTCTTCGGGGCTAAGCCAGCTTTCTAAGTTTTTAGATCGAACTCAGAAAGCTGCCCCTAGAGGCTCAACCAATCTAACAAAACCTTCTCTTTAACCGAGATAACGAATTGCTCGCCAAGACCGAGCTATCGAACCCCTTGCTCAATCCGAGCTACCAAGCATCTTGTTGAAACCGAGATAGAACCTGTAGCATCCCACATAGCCGAAGTAGGACTTCTTTTCTTTCTTTTATTTTGTAGCACGGTCCAATGATCTCTGCTTAACCCCTTTGTTTTCCACTTTGCAGACTTAGGTTGCCCAGGCACTCCACTGCGCGCTCAACCGAGCTACTGAGCACAATTTTTTGACCAAACTAATTTATCCATAACTTAAAAAATAAATGGGGAAGTATAGGTTTATGGTAGAAACCCTTGGTGGCCTGGCCGAATTTCGAAGGGATTACAACATCCCTGACGACGTCCAACTCATTCTGGCCGAACAAGATATCGTTCCATGGGGAAAAGAGGGCTATGTACCTTTCACCCTCCTATCAATAATAGAAACCGGAGTAAGATTCCCCGTTCAACCCTTGATTTGTGAATTCCTAAGACAAACCAGAATATGCCCAACTCAGCTTTCTACCAATTCTTACCGTATAATAATGGGAATAGCCGAACTAAACCGCCGAGCCGGTCTTAACCTCGGTCTAGTTGAAATATTCCACCAATACTCCATTGGCTCCAAAGATGACGGCTGGGTCTACTACCTTAGGATACATCGTCGCAGAGAAAAAATAATAAAAGATACACCGGATAAAGACTTAAACGATGACGATTTTTTCTGGGTATCTGGGAATTTTGAAGACCACCAAGCCCAGATCCCAGGCCGAAGTATTAATTGGAATAAAGGAATCCCTGGTATACTTTACTTCGGCTTTATTGCATGCTTCTCTTTATTTTGGTTTCCTCCTGAACCGAACTAACAGTTGGCTTCTTTTGCAGATTCAGCCCATCTTCACTCACTATATAGTCACCCCAACCTAAGCGTACTTCGCGCCGCACTGCGATACCCAGAGAGAAGTTGGGCCAAGCTTCTAAATTTTGAGCCGACATATAGATACAGCGGCCGCCGGAAAGCCAGAGTGACTGACTTTCTTCTAGAGGACGCCCCAGAACCGGACCCAACCTTGCCCCAAATTAACCTGGTCCCTCTCACAGCCGAACAAGAAATGGCCAAGAGAAACCGAGTCAGGGCCTCTTGACCGAAACCAACAGACCCGAAATACCGTTACCAAGCCAAACGCAACAGACTGTCGTGGCCCTTCCTTCTCAACAGCCTTCTTCATCACGCCCATCCAAGCGCGCCCGGACTACCCCAACCGAGCAGCGTCTAGCGGATGAAGACGAAACCACCCATCCACCGAGCCACCCACCGAGTCCACAACCGGAGCCTTCTGACCGGGCTACCTCCAGGTGGGCACCCAAGCTCAAGTTTCAGAACCGAGATATCCAGGATACCGATTCGGTGGTTGCTGAGAAGGATCACTTGATGGCATTCAACCTTGCCAAGAGTGTTTGCCTTCCAGCAGACATGGAACACCACCAGAACCTGACCGAACTAAGGGCCATCCGATCGGCCACCAAATCCATGATCCTGGTAAGATGCCCCTCTTGTCTCTCAATTTTTGCAAACTTTCAGTTCGGTTTTGTCATTGATTTCTTTCCATTCATTTCAGTCTCTCCAAAAGAGCCAAATTGCCCATCAAAAGGTGCTGGAGCTCAGGAAAACAGCAAGGCAGGCCATGGCAGAAGCCGAAGCCAAGACCGCCGAACTAAAAGAGTCCCAACAAAAAACGACCGAGCTAGAGGCTGAGGTAGCTCGTCTAACTGGACTAGTTACCTCGGCTGAAGCTGACAAACAGAAGGCGTTGACCGTGATGAAAGACAAGTACCTTCGTGAGCTAGTCAAGCTCGAAGGGAAAAAGGACGCCGAAATTGCCGAACTAAAAGAGAAGGTGGAAGGTGCCAACGCCGAAGGTTTTAAGGAGGCGGAGACCCTTTACATTCCACAATGTGAGGCAGCGAAGGACTTATTTTTCAAGTGCGGCTGGAGAAGCGCTGTGGAGCAGCTCGGCTGTGGGCCTGAAACCGAAGTCTACAATGCTCCACAGTATTTCATTCCGGCCTCATTAGCGGAGTATGCTGCTTCTGTCCAACAACAATTTTTGCAGGGTTCAGATGATGAAGATGAAGAAAATGAGCCAACTGTTACTCCGGTAGTCAACGAGCAAGGCAACGATCAATCAGCTCGGTTGGAGCCAACGGTTGAAGACCTAACTGTTGAGCCGCCGACTGACTGACATCGTGCTGCCAGTTGCTACCGAGACTGATCTTCCATCTGCAACCGGTGTTCAAGTTGACATTGAAGCCGATCTTGAAGACCTTTTTAACTGATTTTGTATTTTTCTTTTTCTTCTTTTTGCTTTGACTTGTAACCGGGCTGGGAGCCCCTCCCTTGTACTTTGAACTTGATCAATGGAAATCATCTTCTTTTGCTCTGTTATTCCGGTTTGATTGGTATGCTTGTACTTGTAATGACTTTTCCATTATCTTTTTGCTCAACTGTTATCTCGGTTTAAATACTTTATTCCGGTCCTAGCTTATCAATCTGACTAGGCTTACTCAGCCAACCACTCTTTGGCCAATATAATTACTTTGGCTGAAGAGTACAAAGAGTTAATTTAATCCCGCAAACCACCTCTTCAGTCCATACCCTTACTTCGGCTGAAGACTAACAAAGGTTGGTTTAATCCAGCCAACCACTCGTTAGCCTAAGTCCTTACTTCGGTGAAGAGTAACAAAAGTTGGTTTAATCCAGCCAACCACTCTTCAGCCATACCCTTACTTCGGCTGAAGAGTTCAAAAAGTTGGTTTAATCCAGCCAACCTCTAAGTTGGTTTTTCCAGCCAACCTAGAAAAAATGTTTGGGTATTCTGACCAAACGTCCTGCAGCCTGGATCCTTATCCTGGGCTTAGGAGGGGTGTTGGTTTAATCCAGCCAACCTCTAAGTTAGTTTTTCCAGCCAACTTAGAATAAAATGTTTGGTTATTGCGACCAAACGTCCTGCAGCCTGGATCCTTATCCTGGGCTTAGGAGGGGTGTTGGTTTAATCCAGCCAACCTCTAAGTTAGTTTTTCCAGCCAACTTAGGATAAAGTGTTTTGGTTATTCCGACCAAACGTCCTGCAGCCTAGATCCTTATCCTAGGCTTAGGAAGGGTTCGTAGTTGGTTATTCCGACCAACTGTGTTCTTTTATGCCCCTAACTTACTAATAAACTAAAACAAACTTTTACAGAGAAAAAAATGTCTATACTGAAAAGAAAACTACTTGTTTTATTGAGAAAGGGAAAAAATTACATATACTTGAAAAAAGCTAAAAATAAAATAACTTGAGATTGGCAGTATTCCATGGCCTGGGAATTGTCTTGCCGTCCTCATCTTCTAAGTGGTATGCCCCTTTGCCTGCTAATCCAACCACTTTGTAAGGTCTTTCCCAATTAGGCCCTAACTTGCCATCTCCGGGCACCAAGGTGTTTCCCATCACTTTGCGCAGTACCCAATCTCCGACCTTGAATTGCCTTGGATGAACTGTCTTGTTGTATTTCCTGGATAACTCTTGTTGGTATGAGGCAATGTGAACCAGTGCTTTTTCTCTTCTTTCCTTTGCAAGGTCGAGCTCCAATGTTATGGCCTCGCCATTCAAGTCTGGATTAAAATTCTCGTTTCGAATCGTGGGGAGGCCAACTTCCAGTGGGATTACTGCCTCCATACCATAGGCTAAGGAGAATGGTGTTTCTCCTGTTGATCGCCGGGGTGTGGTGCGGTAAGCCCATAAAACATGAGGGAGCTCTTCTGCCCACTTGCCTTTTGCTTTCTCTAACCTTTTCTTTAATCCATCCAAGACTACCTTGTTTGATGCTTTTGCCTGTCCATTTGCTTGGGGATATGCCGGTGGAGAATTGTAGAACTCTATCTTGTACTCTTTACAAAAGCCTCTGAAGATTCTGCCGTCGAACTGAGTGCCGTTGTCTGATATTAGTGCCTTTGGTATGCCAAATCGAGTGATGATATTTTGCCAGACAAACTTTTTTACATCTTTTTCCTTGATTGATGCCAAGGCTTCTGCTTCCACCCACTTTGTGAAGTAGTCGGTTGCTGCAAGAAAGAACTTCCGGTTCCCTGGTGCTATTGGAAGTGGCCCTACTATGTCCAATCCCCACATTGCGAAGGGCCATGGGCTAGTTAGAGGTAGAAGTTCTCTGGCGGGTTGGTGTATTTGGTGTGCGAACTTTTGACACTTCTCGCACTTTTTGACATATTTTTCTAAATCCGCTTGCATGTATGGCCACCAATATCCTTGCGAAATTGCTCTGTATGCTAGTGATCTTCCCCCTTGATGGCTTCCGCACACGCCCTCGTGTATCTCAAATAAGAATGCTTCCACTTTGCTGGGGTGGACACACTTTAGGTAGGGTCCTGAGAACGACTTTTTGTACAATGCTAGGGATGAGGGGAGCCAAAATCGCTACGACTTTGCTCTTATTCTGTTGGCCTCTTTCTTTTCTTCTGGTAAGATGCCATCTTTTAAGAACAGGATGATGGGATCCATCCAAGAGGGGCCTAGCTCTGCGCAACATACCTCTTCTGCTTCGGGGTCTTCAATGCTTGGTCTAGGTAGGTAGTCGATCAGCAATGGATGAGGGATGGAAGTGTCTGCCATTGAGGCAAAGCCTGCTAGTTCGTCCGCTCTGCTGTTTTCCTCCCTGCCGATTTGTTCTATTCTGACTACTTCAAATTTCTTGATCTCTGTTCTGACCAATTCTTGGTATTTGGCCATCCTGTCATCCTTTGCTTTGTAGTCGCTAGATATTTGGTTTACCACCAGCTGTGAGTCGCTGTAAACCATTAGCTTGGTGGCCTTCATGTAGAATGCTGACTTGAGACCTGCAAGAAGCGCTTCATACTCCGCTTCGTTGTTTGATGCTGTGAAGCCAAGGTTGATTGCCTGCTCCACTACTAGGCCGTCTGGAGAGATGAGGACTATGCCAAGTCCTGCTCCATGCCGGTTGGATGCTCCATCCACGAAGAGTTTCCACATCTCTCCATCAAACAACTTCCAGCAAGTGGAGGGATGGGATGATGCCTTGGGATCTTCCGTGTTGGTGGTGTTTTCTTCAAGGTCCGTACTGGCCATTTGCCCCTCGCAATCTGATTGTACCAAGTCCTTATTTGTTAGTGAGTCTTGACTTGGTGTGGCATGGTCTGCCTCTTCCTTCCTTGCTTCGCTTTGGTCTGCCTTGGCGTCTGGATCCTGTACTAGGGGTTGCGCTATTCCGGCGTTAACTTCTGTCCCTAGTTCGGCTGTTTCAGTCAGGTTGACTGGGCAGATGTGATGACTTCCTGGTGTGAATTCTGCGGCAAAATCTGCCAATTCTTGAGCTTTTATTGCGGTCCTGGGTTGGAACTTGATGTCGTATTGCCCCAACTCTACTGCCCACTTCAGGATTCGCCCAGAAAAGTTTGCCCTTTCAAACAAAGCCTTTAGTGGGAAGGCTGTGAGGACAACTATGGTGTGGGTGTGAAAGTAGTGCGACAACTTTCTTGAGGCCATCATTAAGGCCAATGCCAGTTTCTCCAGTGGCAAGTATCTTGTTTCGGCGCCCAGTAATGTCTTGCTGACATAAAAGATGGGCAGATGTTGGATTCCTTCTGCACGGACCAACATTGCGCTAATTGCGTGCTGAGAGACTACTAGGTACAGGAAGAGTTCTTCTCCAGGTACTGGGGTGACAAGTAGTGGTGGAGAAGACATGTATTCTTTTAAGCTTTCTAGAGCGCGGTCGCACTCGTCGTCCCACTCAAACTTGGCCTTTAATGCGTGAAAGAATGGTCGTAGTCTGTCTGACGACCAGCTTATGAACCGATTGAGCGCAGCCGCCATGCTGGTGAGATACTGTACCTCCTTCACTGAGTTAGGCCTCTCTAGATCCTGAATCGCCTTGATCTGAGAGGGATCCGCTTCGATACCTCGGTTGGTCACCAAGAAGCCTAGGAATTTGCCAGATCCTACTCCGAACGCACACTTGGACGCATTGAGGCGCAACTTGTGCTTCTTCAGGATCTCAAACATCTCACCTAGGTCCTTGAGATGGTCATTCTCCTCCTTGCTCTTGACCACCATGTCGTCGATGTAAGCCTCCATTGTTCTGCCTAACAATGGTTCAAACATCTTGGTGACCATCCGTTGGAATGTCGCCCCTGCGTTTTTTAGGCCAAAGGGCATGACCTTGTAACAGTACAATCCTCTTGGAGTTGTAAAGGATGTGACCTCCTGGTCTGGTTCATGCATGGCGATTTGGTGGTAGCCTCTGTATGCATCCAGAAAGCTAAGTCGGTTGTGCCCTGCCATTAGGTCTACCAGTTGATCTATCCGTGGTAGAGGAAAGCTGTCTTTTGAGCACGCTTTGTTGACTGTTTTGTAGTCGACGCTGACACGCCACTTGCCATTCTTCTTTGGCACTACGACTGTGTTGGAGATCCATCTTGGGTAGTGCACTTCTCTAATTGCTCCTGCCTCCAGCAGGTTTCCTACTTCTTCCACCACTATCTCGGCATGGTGGAGTGCCGATCTGTGTGTGCGTTGAATGATTGGTCTGGCGGATGGGTGGACATTGAGTTGGTGACAGATGAAGTTGGGATCGATGTCTGGCATGTCGTATGGTGTCCAGGCGAACGCTTCGATGTTAGAGGTCAAAAATTCCAATACCTCTAATCTCTGAGTGCTGGACAACGACGAACCGAGCAAAAAGAACTTATCCGGGTTCTTTTCATCTATTCTTACCTCTACCAAGTCTTCCATCGCTTTCTGATCAGCTGCTTTGCCGACATCTGCGAATAGTTCATTGCTCTCGGGTTCTTCCACCAAATGAACGTATCCCTTGGCAACGCGGCTGCCATTCACCGTGACGAAGCATTGCTTCGACATGATTTGATCTCCATAGAATTCTTCAATTACCCCGGTGTCGTTGGGGAACCGCATTACTTGGTGGCAGGATGACGTCACTGATCGCATGGCATGCAGCCATGTTCTGCCCAAGATGATGTTGTAAATGGAGGGGACCTTCAATACCCAGAACTCCACTTGTTTCGTCACGCTTCCTGCTCTGACTGGAAGAATTATTTTGCCGACGGGCCATTCCGGCATGGAGTTGAATCCAATTAGGAGAGATACGGTAGGCGCCAAGTCTTTGTCTTGTAGCTTCAATTGTTTAAATGTTTCGTAGTACATTATTTCACATGAACTACCTTGGTCAATCAGAATCCGCTTGACGTCAAAATCCTTGACTCGGAGGGTGACGACCAGGGCATCATTGTGAGGGCAATATATCCTCGCCAAGTCTTTATCTGAGAAAGACATGACGTTCGTGGCCTCTGTCTTCCCTTTCTTGGTGGTAGGTTGGGCACTTAGTACCTCTCTTAAGTGCTCAGCCTTTTTGATTGAACCTCTGAGCTCGCATCACGCTCAGGTTCGTAGACCCCATGTATCACATTGATCACGCCTTGAGGTGGGGCGTCGATTGGCATTCCGTTGGGGTTATTATGGTCCTGGGGGGCTGGTTGCGCCCCTCCTTCAATGTATTTATCCAGGTGACCTGCTGCCACCAACTCCTCCAGGTGTTGTCTCAATGGCGTGCAATTTTCAGTGCGGTGGCCTTTTTCTTTGTGGAAGGTGCACCGTGATCTTTCGTCATAGTCTTTCTGAGCTTCCCCAAGCTTGGCTGGCCATCTGACGAAAGGCTCATCCCGTATTTCACTTAGAATTCGGTAGATCGGTTTCTTGAAGACTGTGGTTATGGCAGTGCGGACTCTCAACCATCTTTTATCCTGGTCTTCTCCGTTGTCACGCCTGCCTCGTCCATTTTTGCTTGGACGATCTACTGTGTTGACCTTTGCTGAGGCCTTCTTATCTGGTACTGTGGTCGTGCCAGATTTTGTTTTGGCACGTGCGCCATCCTCTTCCACCCTGATGTGCTGATGCACTCTCTCCATTAAGGCTTCCATGGTGAGGGGTGGTGTCATGGTGATTGAGTCCCTAAGTCTGTTACCGACTGGAAGGCCTCTTTTGTATTGTGCAATGGCGAGATTGGTGGGACAGTCTCCAATCTGTTGAAGGTCTCCCAGTAGCGACTGTTGTAGGATCTTAAGGTCTCCTTATCACCCATGTCGATGGAGAGTAGCTGATCGATCTCCACCGGGGTTTTGGTGTTCGTTCGGAACCTTGTGACGAATGCTTCCGCCAATTGTGCCTAGGAGGCTATGCTGCCTTATGGTAGTTTTTCGAACCAAGTCAAGCCTAGGTTGCCAAGGCTAGATGGGAAGAGGATGCACGTTAAAGCCTCGTTTCGCCGGTATATTGCCATGACTTAGCGAAAGTGGCTCAAGTGTGAGTAGGGGTCCATCTTTCCCTCATATGTAGTGAATTTGGGCTGAAGGAAGCCTGATGGTAGGGGCGCGTTTTCAATCGCCGGAACGAACGGTGAGGTTTGCAGCCTCGCTAATGCCTTGTCTGTTGGTTCGTAGGCAGGGCGCGGTATTGGCATTCCAACCTCGACGCTTCCATGCGTCCGAGGAGCCAACCGCTGTAAAGCAGAAACTCTGTGTGGATCGCGTGCCCTGGCATCCTCCTTGCATCGTGCCCTTTCCTCGAGCACGATTCGTAAGTCGGACGATCTGGGCAACTCTGTCTGTCTGGATCTTGTTTGGTGCGTATGTGAGGGCCAATAGGTGCTTCCTTCAGTGTACGACCTCTCAGATCTCGTCCTCTCAGACCTGGAGTGACGAGTTCTGGAAGACCTGGATTGGGTATCGCCTGTCCTGAGGCTTCTGCTCTCTGCTTGTGAGGGTGTAGTATTCCTACTACGATTTTCCGAGTGGCGAGGGGGCGTCTTGTTTGTGCGCCCCTCTCCTGTCGCCACTCCTTTTCCCTTCACCTAGCGCTTTAGAGATTCCATGTCCGCTGCCATCCGTCGTATCAATTCGTCCTGCTCCTTGACGTGATCCTCCAAAGCTTGAGGATCAATCCTCTGCCTTTGTCTTTCTGGGCTCTGTGAACGAGAGTGACGAGGGCTGTTAGTCCGCCTTCTCCCTCTTGTATCCCTCTTGGGATTCTGTCTTTGTGGCTCTAAATCCCCCATGGGAGGGATAAGAGGTAAGCCTTCGCGCCTCGCACCCCCTTCTGGAGTTTGTCCGTCAATGGCAGACTGTGGTAATTCTTCGTTGTGTGCTATTGATTCTCAAGAGGAAAAGCTTGATCAAGAGGTTTGTTCTTGCCTGAAATTCCCACAGACGGCGCCAATTGTACGGGAAAGAAATAAACCTTCTCATATAATCTTATTGATCAAGTCTGTGTTCCTCTGTACGATGTCGTTCCACTACCTGAAAATACAAACGTGAGCTAGTCGGCGGGTGTGTGCCGGAAACCTCTCCGATGCCTAAGTTAGTCAACTAGACAAATAGACAAAAGCTCTGTGTATTCGGGAATCAAAGTTGCGTTACCTCTCCATAGGTGATGTTTGTGAGCTTTTATAGGTTTTGCGTGGCACAATCCTAGTAGGACTTTTACTCCTCCATGTAGAGTCCTCCTAGGATTCATACTCCTGAAGGATAATGCTTATTCTTCAACACCCCCCTCACTGCTTAAACCAAGTGAGATGGTTTCTTCCATGGCCGGCTTACCATACGACCGAAGCAATCACGACTATGCTTAGCCGAACTATACCTAGTTCGGTTCTCGGCCCATAGGTCTCTACAAACCATGGTATGCCCAAAACCGAACTATCTTTTATCAAGGTTTAGACCGATCTAGTTTCACTGCGCCATGACCGGTATAAGTTCAAAGCACCCTTAAACCGGTCTAACTACAAAGCGTCCTTCAACCGGACTAATATCAAGAGTCCCTCGGACCGGTCTACCTTCTGGGCTTGAGACCGGGCTAACTTTAAGCCTCTTCAAAACCGGAGTAACTTTATGACCTTTTTACTCAGCCCTTCGTACTGAGGCCCATAAAGGCCCAGCTCGGCCCAATTTGCATATAAATTACCCTCTCAGATTCTATTATGACTTATAGTGATGCTAATTATAACCTTTTGTAATTATTAGTTTGGTTATAATCCAAAAAGTCATTAATTATACTCTATGTAGTGTTTGTTTAGGAGTCATTTTTTTAGTTATAGCAAACAAAAAAATAATTGTGATAATTAGAATTACAAATGTCATAACTTGTATATAGGTGTTTATCGGCATCTGTAGTCAAGTCTTGATATTATACAATGGGGGGTGTTTGGTGCAGATTAAGTAGGTGTTTGGAATTTGCTTTTTTGATATTTTTTTATGATAAATTATAAATACATTTTTTTGAGATTTTTTAAAAAATATATATTGCCCTTTGTGATTTTGAAAATTACAAATACTTCTAGTTAGAATTTGTCATTTAACGGAATTAATATAAAAAGAAAAATTTTTAACTACCCTCTTATATAACAATAAAATTACTAAAAATATTAATTAAAGGGTAAATTATGAAAATAGTCCCTGTAGTTTACACGATATGTCAATTTAGTCCTTTTAGTTTCAATTTGCTCGATTTTGCCCTTTAATTTAATGGATTGTGTCATTTTAGTCCAATAAATAACGGTTGTTAAATTAATTTAACGGAAGGCCAAACAATGTGTCAATTTGGTCCTTGTATTTTACATGATGTGTCAATTTGGTCCCTGTAGTTTCAATTTTCTCGATTTTGACAGGGACGAAATTGACACATTGTGGAAAATACAATGACCAAATTGACACATTGTTTGACTTTCTGTTAAATTAAATTAACAACCGTTATTTATTGGACTAAAATGACACAATCCGTTAAATTAAGGGGCAAAATCGAGCAAATTGAAACTACAGGAACCAAATTGACACATCGTGTAAACTATAGGGACTATTTGCATAATTTTCCCTTAATTAAAATATACTTCTAATATCATTAAAAATTGTTTATGACTTAATGATTTATTAACAAAATGAGTCATTTATTATGCAATTAAAAATTTAAAGACAAAATATAATTTTCAAAAGATTAGTGCTACATCCCCTAATATATCATCTCTATTTTGACTTTTAATGAGGTGGGAGAGAGAGAATAGAAAGAGATAGAGAGAGGAATGATGATGAGTGAGAAATGGGGTCCATTTCACATTATTAGAGGTGGATAAGGGATAACTTCTCCATTTTTTTATTAGAGGTCGAAATTACAATTAATATTTTAAACAAATCTCAATAAGGAATAACTTCTCTCCAATTGGGACTGGAGCGTGTTGTTAGACTTCTATGGGCCCATTACGGAGCCTACATCAATGATTCGAACCGTTTAATACGTAGGGCTTGTCGAGTACTTTATCCTTATAAAAAATCAAGTTAATCAAATATCAATAATCATTTGATTAGATCACATTTGCATTAACAATTTATTTTTAAAATTGTAGTTACTGTTAATATGAATTTGATTTGATCAAATAGTCATTGATATGTTATCAACGTGATTTTTCACAGGAATAAAATACTCGGCGAGGTTTATACATTGACGGTTCAAATTATCGATTTAGACTCCGCAATGAACTTACAAAACCCAACAATACGTTCTAATCCGATTTCAAACCAGAGAAGCGTGTGCCATCTCAATATATTTCTAATTTGCTTTAAATATTAAAATGCACGAACTTTGCATCTATGATTTATGGTCCACCGAGAACTAGCAATGATTTAGAGTACTATTTTTGGTATTTAATATAGCACTAATGACATAGCAAGGAGGAAAAAAAAAAAAACAAGACCAAAACATCACATCACAGTGGGTGGGACCCACTGTCATCTCATTAGAATTGACTTTAGAGCTCAAGAATTAGAGCTCCAAAACATTTTTCACCGAGAACAGAACAAGATGACGAGAGTAGCCACCCAAAGTCAAGTCTAAATAATACCTATAATAATAATAAGTAATATTATGGATTCCAATATAAAACTCAAAAATTATTCAAAATTTTATATTAATGGTTTCTATTCATTTCATATACAGATTTTACACTACATAAATTCAATCTTCACCACGTATCCCTCTATCCAAAAAAAATTGGATAGATATGTCATGGTTCATAATATTTTTGTAATAATAATAATAAAAGTAAATTACTAAAAAGATGTAAGTTGATAAAATTATTACATATGCATGAAAAAATTTATAATTTTAATTATTAATATTTATAAAATTTATTATTAATTTATAATTATTTTCAAAATTATATCCTAATGTTATTCTTATTAAAAAAAAAAACAAAATGACAACAATCGGCAAAAAGTTTCCTAATGTTATTCTTACTAAAAAACAAAATGACAAGAATCGGCAAAAAGTCTCCTAATGTTATTTTTATTAAAAAAACAAAATGACAGGAATCGGCAAAAAGTCAGGTCAAGTTTGCATATAAAATTATTATTATTATTAAGTTGTGATTTGAATACTTCTTAGTGGAGGATCTAAAACTATTGAAATGAATTGTTCTAGAATTTTCAAACCCAACTAATCTGAGTGTTTGGTTTGAATTTTTTGGATTAAGTTTTTTAAAAATTAAATTTTTTATTTTTAGTGAATATTTTTAAAATTTTAATTTTTTTTTTACTTTTTTAGATGCACTTTATTTAGATGTATCTAAAAAGTAAAAAATTTGTGAAAAAAATATTTTAAAAAATTAATAAATACATAAAAATACAAAAAAATATATATTGAATTCTCATTTTTTTTTTTGTATTTTTGGTATTTAGTGAATTTTTAAAAGATTTTTTTCACAAAAATTATACTTTTTATATGTATTTATGTTAGGTGTGTCAAAAAATTTAAAAAATTGCTTAAAATATTTAAAAAATTTAGTGAAAACAAAAAAATACGAAAAATAAGAAAGTAGAATTTTCTGAAAAGTTTTTTTGGAAGACCGAAAACAAGCAAAATAATTTTCCAAGTTCTATTATCTATATTCCAAACCAAATCTACTGAAAGGAATTGCACTAGAATTTTCAAACCCAACTAATAATTTTCCAAGTTGTATTATCTATCTATAAATACCTCTCCATGCTCTTGCAGTTTTTCATCTCTCCATCCTATTACTATCTTTCATAGCTTTCTATTCTATTAATAACAAGCCTACAATGACATTCTTGCCCAATACACTTCCCAACCACTTTCTTTCTTTCCCACCCCTTTTACTCTGCCTCATCATCCTTGGATTGCCCACTTTTTTTTATTATGCTGCTTTTGCTTCTTCCTTAACTAGAAAACAAGCAAGTGAAGCCACGACTCTCTTGACGTGGAAAGCTAGCCTTCACAACCAAACTCAAACTCTCATGTCCTCCTGGGTTGGAACCAACCATTGCAACAAGGCCGGTAGAGTTGCTCATATAGACCTTCAGAGTTATGGTTTGAAAGGTACTCTTTCTAATCTTAATTTCTCATCCTTTCCTCATCTCCTCTCCCTTGTACTTTTTAACAACTCACTTTATGGGACCATCCCTTCCCGTATTGGTAGCCTTCGGAGACTCACCTTCCTTAGCTTGGCTCTCAACAATCTCTCTGGAACAATTCCGACCAAAATAGGCCAACTAACTAATCTGAGCATCTTGTACATGAATAGAAACCAAATCGGTGGCTCCATCCCTCAACAAATAGGATTCCTCAACTCTCTCAATGAGCTTAGCTTGTCTACTAACAATCTCACGGGTTCAATTCCTTCTTCAATTAGAAACTTGAGCAACTTAACCATTTTGTACCTTCATAACAACCAACTTTCCGGATCAATCCCTCAAGAAGTTGGGATGCTAAGGTCTCTCGTTGATCTCAAACTCTCAACGAACAATCTCACTGGTTCAATCCCTGCATCTATAGGGAACTTGGGCAACTTAACCACTCTGTACCTTTATGAAAACCAACTTTCCAGATCAATCCCTCAAGAAGTTGGGATGCTGAGGTCTCTCGTTGATCTCACACTCTCAACGAACAATCTCACTGGTTCAATCCCTGCATCTATAGGGAACTTGGGCAACTTGACCACCCTGCACCTTCAATTCAACCAACTTTCCGGATTAATCGCTCAAGAAGTTGGGATGCTAAGGTCGCTCGTTCATCTCGAACTCTCAATGAACAACCTCACGGGTTCAATCCCTGCATCTATAGGAAACTTGAGCAACTTAGCCATTTTTTACCTTTATAACAACATGCTCAGTGGTCATATCCCAGAAGGCCTATGCTTTAATGGATTACTGGTTAGTTTTATAGCAAATGATAATAATCTCATAGGTCCCATCCCAAAAAAGCTTGAGAAATTGCTCTAGCTTATATAGAGTTAGGCTTGACAGAAACCAACTTTCGGGAAATATATCAGAAGATTTTGGCATATACCCAAACTTGGATTACATTGATTTGAGTCACAACAATTTCTATGGTGAGGTATCCCAAAAATGAAAAAAGTGCCATAATTTAACTAGTCTCAAAATATCTAACAATAATATTTCTGGTGTGATACCACCTGAAATAATGGATTCAACTCAACTATGTCTCCTTGACCTCTCTTCAAATCACCTAGTTGGACAGATCCCAGTGAAACTAAGAAAGATGGTTTCACTGTTCAACCTTAGGTTGGATGATAACCATCTATCGGGGAATATTCCTCCAGAATTCAGCAAGTTGTCCAATCTACAATATCTTAACTTGGCAAGAAATGATCTAAATGGTTCAATCCCTGGAGGACTAGCGGAGTGCAAGAATCTTTTGAACTTGAATTTGAGCAACAATAGATTTGAGGGAAGCATTCTTGCTGAAATAGGTCATGTGCATAACCTTCAAAGTCTTGATCTTGGTCACAATTTGCTAATAGGTAAGATACCACAGCAGATTGGAGAATTGCAAATATTAGAAATACTAAATCTCTCCCATAATGAACTCTCTGGTTCCATTCCATCATCTTTCGATAATATGTTAAGTTTGACATCGGTAGATGTATCTTTCAATCAGTTGGAGGGTCCTATTCCTAAAATGAAAGCCTTCAGTGAGGCTCCATTTGAGGCACTCAAAGGTAATAAAGGTTTATGTGGTAATGCTACTGGTCTGAAGGCTTGCTTGAAAAAATTGAATGATGGGGATGTTGATGTAACGCCCTCAAATTTAAACCCAAAATACATACAATATTGACATGCATCGACATAATAAAATAAAATATTATTCCATTCATCAGAGTAATCTTATTAAAAGACATTACATGTAATAGCGAAAGAAAATGCCCTACGGGCTTACAGTTTTCCAAGCTAACACTTGGGCACAAAAGTGAGTACTAACTCAATTACAGATTAAGCCCTAGGCTTGAGTTTGCATGTAATATCAAAATAAACAACTAACTAAAAGAGTCTTCAACTCCAATCCTTCCAAGCTAAGTCCTTGGAGATAGCATATCACCTGGACTTGAAAATGATGTTCCCATATAGGGTGAGCCACAGCCCAGCAGAGATATACTAAACCAAATATAAGAATTGACTAAAGTATTAGCATTCGATAGATGGTTAACACTAAAATCCATTGCATCACAATACAGTTTCATGACTATTAGGTCCATGACACGTTTCACTTTCCACTATTTATCCAATTTTCCATTATACAAACATGGCTCAGAACTTGGCCAAACAGTATAATAAGACCACGTCTCATATTAATATTACCTCCAGTATCAACAATTAAGATGATACTAAGGCTCACACTAAAACACTTCCATAAATCACTAAGTACACATATTTGCTGTACTAAAACACTTCCATAAATCAATAAGTACACATATTTGCTGTACTAGTGGAGTCCATCCCCTTTCTCCTCCCAAACAGGTTTGAGAGTCCATCCTCTATCTTCCCTCAAACCTTGGAGTACATGTAACGCCCTCAAAATAATACATAAAACCCATCACTTAAGACATGCATTGATATAAAAGAAATCAACCATTTCTATTCATCAGAGTAGTTCTTACAGTAGTATTACATGTTAACAACAAAAGCAAATGCCCTATGGGCTTACAGCTTTCCAAGTCAACACTTGGTTACACAAAAGAAGAGTACTAACTCTATACAAAATAAGCCCTTAGCTTGATGTACACGTAATACAAACAAAATAAACAAAAAAGAGTCTTCAACTCTCATCATCATCCAAGCTATGTCCTTGGTGGTGGCATGCTACTTGTACCTGAAAATAATGTCCCATATAGGGTGAGCCAACGCCCAGTAGAGATATGCTAAACACAATATGAGCAATAACTAAGACATTAGCAATTGATAAATGTTTAATTCCATAAATCAATTCATAACCCATTTCCATTACAAGACCACTATGTTCATGTTTCATTCCAGTTTCCATTTCTTATCGATTTCACAATTTACATCAACGGCTCAGAACCTGGCCAACCACTTATATAAGACAGTGACTCATATTAAACGTTTCCCGTTTTACTATAGATAAACATACTAATTGTATCAACATCTCAACAGATAAGCATACAAGCTGTATCCACATCTCAACAGATAAGCATATTAGCTATATCAACACTTCCATAGATAAGCATATGAGCTATATCAACACAATAACTGACAAGCATATGAGCTGTATTAGTGGAGTCCATCTCCCTATCTCCTCCCAAACAACATCTGGTTTAGAGGTCCATCCCCTATCTTCCCCTAAACCGTAGAATACATCCCCTATCTCCTCCCACACACGCAATGTATATACACATAGGTCATATACACAATCAAACAATACATAACGTTAATGTTTTCTATCAACCGTCATATTCTATGACATATCCAATTGATTAGTTTTAGTTTGCCTAATCATCATGCATTGTCTACAACAATCAAAACTACCCTCCATCGGTAGCCCAAGCAATTATTTCTAAACAGATAATAAAAGCTCCAACAGAAATAATATCAATGTTTTCAAAAGTGAGCGATTAACAAATCCAACTCCACCATTTCACAACATAATGAGTCAATTTTATTATTTCCAACTCAATTCCATAAATCCATAACTTTTCCAAATTAATTATACCAATTAATTTATACAACAAATTAGGGTTTTCTACCCCGCTTCCCAATATTAACCCAATGGTCTATATTTCCACAACCAACAACAATATCATTATTTTGAAACCCAAATTACCCGTTTTAGAATCA
Organism: Camellia japonica; assembly: GCA_030407325.1. NCBI lineage: Eukaryota > Viridiplantae > Streptophyta > Magnoliopsida > Ericales > Theaceae > Camellia > Camellia japonica. The sequence continues at coordinate 92,207,226 of JAPPVO010000036.1, forward strand.
AAATAACAAAACCCTCTTTTAACATTTTGAAACCCTAAGTCCCAAAATTTCCCAACTTCAACACTTCATTAAAACAACCAAAAATCTATGTCAAAGACCATAAGAGTGAGTAGGAATCCCTACCTCAAAAGTTGACACCCAACGAAGGAGATGAAGAAAACGAAAATGCTCCAAATCACAACTTTTTCGGATCAAAAGATAGCCCTCGACGATCAGCAACTTTTTTGTAAAGGCCAAAGGTGAGGAAACAACTCCTACCAGATCAATACCTAGAGAGAAGGCAAGGTTCTAGAGAGAGAGGCTCAACAATGGAGTTTTGGAAAAGTAAGAGAGAGAGAGTGAATGCAAAAAGTGATTTGAAAAAGCCTATCTACCTTCATATATACGCTGGATCCGCTCGAGCGGAAAACACAATGCTTGAGCGTTAAGAACAAAAAACATGGTCCTCTCGAGCACAAGGATGCCCGTTCGAGCGCCAAGACACATCAATAAAGCACATCCGCTCAAGCGTGAAAAACCAGTCCGCTCGAGCGCAATTTTCCCCCTCCCAGAACTTTTACCAAAAATGTACTAGCCGCTCGAGCGCCAATAAGCCCGCTCGAGCGCGACCCGCTCGAGCGTAGAAAACCAACCTGCAGAAGTTTTGCAGGGCACCAAAATACTGGAAGTGTGCAATCTCCGCTCGAGCGCTCCAAGACCCGCTCGAGCGGAACGACCAAAAACACAGCAATAAGGTTTTGGACCAAGGCTCGACCCACCTGCTCGAAACATGCCCAACACATCCTAAAATTCAATCAAATGGAATTAAAGGACGACAACAAGGTAGACACAACTACTAACCCCACGGAACCGAGTTCGGAAAACAATTGAACAGTAAAGGGAATACCGGGATCGCTATAGTACATCCCTTATCTCCTCCCAAACAATATGCATATACAATGTATTTAACACTTGTCATATACCATATTCAATCAATACACGTATTTGCTGTATTAATTCAACCGTCATATTCTATGACCTATTCAATGTGATTAGTTTCAGTTTTCCCTAATCAACATGCAATGTCTACAACAATCACGACTATCCTCCACCAATAGCCCAAAACAGTTATTTCTAAATAGAAATTAAATGCATCAACAGATATAATCTCATCATTTCCATAGGTGAGTGATTAAACTATCCAACTACACCTTTTATTCAATAATTTCCCAATTTCATGGATTTCAACTAAATCCCATATTTTTCCCAAATTAATTATACCAATAACGCCAACATATCAAAATGACCAAAACTTAAGACAAAACGTATAGAATGGAGTAGGGTATCCCTACCTCGAAGTGAAGAACTCAAATGGAGTAGATGGCGAAAACCCAAGGTGCTCCAAATCCACTATTACTCAGATTAAAACGAAGCCCAAGTCACCCTCTATCTTTTATACAAAGAGCTTAGGGTAGAAACACACTAAAAGGAGATGAATCCCTAGAGAGAAGGTGTGTAGAGAGAGAGAGAGAAAACAGTTCTAGGGTTTGAGAAACAAAAGAGATGCAAAAGTGAAGGGTTTCCCCGCTGTTGCCTGCTGATATAACACAGGCTCGCTCGAGCGAAGGAGTGGTCGCTCGAGCGACCAGACACAAAGAATACTCGCTCGAGCGTAGAAAGCCTCGCTCGAGCCAACAATACGATGCTTCAGGTCTGCAACCCAGAAGCACGCTCGAGCGACAGAATGCTCGCTCGAGCGAAGAACTCGAAAACATACACCTCGCTCGCTCGAGCGAAGGAAATCTCGCTCGAGCCAAGAAATGCAACTCTTAGGTCTATACCCAGACACAATCGCTCGCTCAAGCAAAGAAACCCTGGCTCGAGCGAAGGACCAAAAACAAAGATCTCGCTCGAGCGACAAACTGCTCGCTCGAGCGAAGGACCGAAATTCTGGGCAGCAACCCTTTGCTCCCAAACACTCCCAACCTGTAACAAACCTGCCCAATACATCCCATAATTTCAAAAATAAGGAATTAAAGGACGACAACAACAAATATATAATAATAGGATCCACGGAACCTAAGTCCGGATACAACAACCAAATGGAGAAAGACCGGGGTCGCTATAGTTGAAAAAAAGGGCAAGAAAGTTATGTTACTAACTATACTTCTTGTTTTTGGAATTTTGTTTCTTTTGCTAATGGTTCTTTGCATTTTCATGGCTTTTCGTAAGAAAGTGAGGAACACAAAAACGAGCCATCACGAGTAAACCATGATAATGCTTTTGCAATATGGAGCTATGATGGAAAAATGGTCTATGAAAACATCGTTGAAGTCACTGATAACTTTAGTGCCAAATATTGTGTTGGAGAGGGAGGATATGGTACCGTTTATAGAGCTGACCTACCAAATGGTCAAGTAGTTGCTGTGAAGAAACTTCATGCAACACTTGATGATGACCAGGCTAATCTAAAATGGTTTACAAGTGAGATCCATGCATTAACTGAGATTCGGCATCACAACATTGTAAAGCTATATGGTTATTGTTCACACCTAAGGCACTCATTTTTGGTTTATGAGTTCTTGGAAGGGGGAAGCTTGGGAAAGGTACTAAGCACGGACAATGATATAGTAGTCTTTGATTGGATTAAGAGAGTGAACACTGTTAAAGGTGTGGCAAATGCTTTGTCTTATATGCACCATGATTGTTTTCAACCAATCAACCATCGAGATTATAGCAATCCAGGTTTTCCCTCCATTGTTTAATTGTATTTCGGACTCGGTTCCGTGGATGTGTTGTTGTCTTATTTCCGTTTCCATCCTTTACTCTTTGTATATGAGTCTTGGGTCGTGTTGGGCAGGTTTAAAACATGTTGGGTGTGTTTGGAAAAACAGGTTGGTTGTGGTTGGAAACCAAGGGTTAGTGTCCATTAAATTGTCATAATGGTCCATTTAATGCAAACTAGTTGGAAACCAAGGGTTAGTGTCCATTAAATTTTCATAATGGTCCATTTAATGCCAACAAGTGTTCATTTAATCCAACTAGTGTCTTTTCATAATCCAACTAGTGTTTATTAGTGGGCTTTAATGAACCAATAAATCCTAACTTGACCTTTCAATTCCAACCAGTGGGCTTCTATGCCATGTTACACCAGATTTGCCTATAAATATCACCATTCCCTAGCATGGCAAACACTAGTAACACTCTCACACACACACATTCGACTTAAGGAGAGGAAGGAGAACAAGAGAGAAATCTTGAGAGAAAGAGGAAGGGATGGCTTGCTCTTCATTTTGATTCAAAAATTATTGGGTTTGGAGCACCTTCGAAATCCTTCATCTTCTCCATTTGGTCTCTCCATTTGAGGTAGCGATTTCTTTGTTCTTTTTCAATACTCCGTCTATAGATAGACATGTGGTAGTTTTGTATTACATGAAAATCATATCCGTGTTGGATTTGTTTGAAAATCATGAGGGGAACCTAGGGTTGGTTGTTTGAGAATGGTTTTGTTATCATTGACTGTGGTTTGGACTAATTGGAGAGTAAAATTAGCATGTTATTGTTGAAAGAAGAGAAAGCCCTAAATTATATTTTGATTTGGTAAAATAAAAAGGGTTTATGGTTGAACAATGCTGGTAAATTTCTATCGTTAATATGAGTTGTGTAGAAAGTGTTAACAGTTAAGGGATTAATTATGGTATTGGGGTTATTTTGAAATGAACGTATTGAATCAAGTTGGGTTATGGCTTTATTATCCATGGAATTGATTTTGTAAAATGAAGAGAATGTAATTGGTTTTGTGAAAAGGGAAAAGTGTTTTTGGAATAAGTGATGGAACATGTTGACTTGAAAAATTTATGAAAGTTGATCTTGAAAATGGGAAATGAAATGTTAACTTTATTTGAGTCTTGGAAAATAAATTTGAGAATTGAACTATTGTATCATGAGTGTTGAATACACACATTTGGGGGTTTTATCCTTACCTATCGTACTAGTGTCGTTGTTGGGTTTAAGGTTTGCTTGAGAGTTGAGTCTCTTTTATTAGGTGTACTAAATACATGCATCTAGAGGTTTTGTCCTTGGTCATCGGGGGAGGATGACATTGTTGTGTTGAATTGTGATGTATGCGTTACACTTGTGTTGGTTAAACATTATTGAATAGTTTAGGTGTATGTATTACACTTGTTATTTATGCTTTGTTGTATTGAGATAATTGGTTTTATATACCGCGCTTAAAATCAGAGGTACCATTACCTTCCAGCTTGTGTCAGGAGAATGTGGACGTGATATCAGTATCTTCCAGCTTGTGTCTGGAGAATTTGGCTAGTCTTTTATCGCTTTGGCGTATCCTTAGCTTACTGTGCATATAGCCGGTAGAGCAGAGTTTTAATTGTTATCGTCAGTGTATTTGAGTATGTTATAGGTTGCGATGGTTACAGTTTTGAAAGGCCGAGCTGCCTCATTTGTGGATTATATACATGTTGATGATTTGTTATTTCCCTTTTATTTAAGGCATGCATGTATATATATGAATGTATTGGGAACAAACCAAAATGCCATTTTGAGATTTTGGAAAGTGTGAAGGAAAATGGGGTATTTGTGAACATGTTTTAAAAAAAAAGGTCATTTTGTTGTAAGTACGGAAAATGGGGGAAGAGTAATGGGCTTGGTGAAATTGTTTTTTTTTTAAAACTGTTATAGTCATGAAAGTTTGGAAAAATGGGTAATGAGAAGAAAAGAAAGGTGAACCGCTTATAGCGTTGAATGAAATGGCTGTTTTCGAGAAAAGTTCGTACTTATATATATTTTGTATAAATTGCCACATTACTATTCTAGTATGAGATTGAACATTCATGATCATAGCTATCTGTAAGTTGTTATTGTTGGGGATCATGTTGAGATCCCTACTGGACTATATGTTCATCCCACATTGTTGAATCTTTTTCAGGTGATAGCCAGGATGTGCTACAAGGTTTTGGATCTTCTTATTTGTTGGCCTCGGGGCGTCTTTTGTGTTGGCGGAATGCCATTTATGTAAAAGGGTTATACCCTTCTTCTTGACTCTTTAATGATGTAAGCCCAAGGGCAATTTATTAGTGTGCTCATGTTGTATATTTGCATACGAATGAGAGAATTGTTATTTATTTCCATTTGTTGAACCAAAGAGTTTTTTCCGCATGTTATCTCTAATATTGAATTAAACTAATGAATTTGGTAATGATTTCGAGTAATAAAAAGTGGGGCGTGACAACTTATTGTAAGGCCCCGGTGTCTCACATCAGAATGGAGGGGGAGTTCCTGGGCTATTAAAGTAAAAACCTAGACCCTTATATAGCATCGAGGCCTTTTCCCAAGTGGTGAAATCTATTAGAACTCCCTAGTTAAGCGTGCTTAGGTTGGAGTAGTTCTAGGATGGGTGACCCACTGGGAAGAACAAATCCGTGCGGGCGTGGGCCAAAGCGGACAATATCGATGACATGTAAAGGGTCGGGGCGTTACAAATGGTATCAGAGCCGACTCTCCGGAGTACCGAGTGTGGGCCCCTAGCTTCTCTCGGTGCATGTGGGCGGGCTTGCAAGCTGACAGGCTACTGCACGGGGACGTGCAGCCTTATGGGGGGTGCATTGTAAGGCCCCGGTATCTCACATCGGGAATGGAGGGGGAGTTCCTGGGCTATTAAAGTAAAAACCTAGACCCTTATATAGCATCGAGGCCTTTTCCCAAGTGGTGAAATCCCTATTAGAACTCCCTAGTTAAGCGTGCTTAGGTTGGAGTAATTCTAGGATGGGTGACCCACTGGGAAGAACAATTCCGTGCGGGCGTGGGCCAAAGCGGACAATATCGATGACGTGTAAAGGGTCGGGGCGTTACAGAGATATATCAAGCAAGAATGTTTTGTTTGATTTGGGTATGTGGCTCACATCTCTGATTTTGGCACAGCTAGATTTATGAATCTCAACTCATCCAATTGGACTTCATTTGCTCAGACCTTTGGTTATGCTGCTCCTGGTATATATTTTTCTATTGCAATGATTTATTTCCAATTAAATAACCCATGTAATGTTTGTTCATTTTAACTTACTAATGATGACAAATTGCTAGATTTAAACTTGTTATTCCATTTTTTCTAATATGCATACCCTTAAATTCTGATGTATGATGAGCATAGCTACTGAAAAGCCATTTTAGATGAAAAATATGCACTGAAGTAAGTAAATAGAGTTGCAGATGTATTAGCTAATTGGGGCTGTGATAATAATTCTTATTTCTCTACTTTTTAAGAGCCTTGTAGATTGGTTAAGCCTGTTGTGGCTTTAGACAGGTTGGGTACTTTGTATATATATATTCAAGTTTGTTAGTGTTGATTCTTTTTTGGACCAAATTACATTGTATCCCTATACTTTACACCATTTATTACTTTGCCCCTTGGCTTTTAAATTATTTCAGTCAGCCCTAGACTTCAAGTCCAGTTTCAATTGGGCCTAAGCATATAACATCGTCTTAAAATGAGATTTTGGTAAAAATACAAGTTGATAAGGAATAAAGTGAGATTTTTATGAAAGTGCAGGGGTGCTAATTGTAATTAATTCTATCACATGACTATTCTTTGTTAGTTTTTGAAACAAGGTTATACAAATGGGCCCAATTCCAATTTGACTCGAAGTCTGGAGTGTTGACTAAAACAATTAAAAGGTCAGAAGGTAAGGTGAGATTAGATGTAAAGTATAAGGATGTAAAGTGTAATTTACCCATTCTTTTGCATGAATATTTTTTTTCTTCTATTGCTTGAGAGATAAGGCTCATTACCCCTTCGATTTTAGATTATTAATAAATTTCTCCTTATGTCGTCAAGATTTACCAAAAAGTAAAAAATAAAAACTCCATTTTGCAAGACATGGAATATTTTCTCTTTGTTTAACGTTCATTTAAGAAAATGATTATTTCAGCAGGATTCTATGTGTTTCCTTTATTTTGGTATTTATGGTTATAGTTGAAACTTTGGCCCACTCTAATGACCTACCACTTGTGCAAGGATGGATTGAGGGGGCTGGCAGGGCGACCGCCACCCAAAATTTTGAAATAACTCCTTAAATATAGTGGTATTAGTTATCAATATTTATAAATTATATAGACTCACCCCTCCAAGATTTTATTGATTTTCTTTAACTCGATTTGCAGGGTTAATTTTCAATCTTACTTTTCTAACTCTAGGTTTCCTTTCTCTCTCTGCCTCTTATTCTTCTTGTTTGTTTCGGTTCTCCTCTTCTCTTCTTGTTCTTCTCTTTCCTCAATTTTTTCCTCTATCTTTTTTGTTATTTAAATTCTACCCAGAACTCAATTTCCATTTTCACTTTTTCTTCCTCTTCTCCATCTCTATTTTAAAACAACTTATACTTTCAATTCTTCCTCATTTTCTTATTTCTCTATTTAAATTATGTCTTTCTTTATTCTGCTTCTTCTTCTTCTTCTTCTTCTTCTTTGACTTAATTACATTCGATGGAAGTCGTACTTGCCAACAAAGAGATCACATTACCATTGAGCATTTTCGAGTTGACATTTTACAATTACATGCGATACTCAATTACAAGAATTAAAAAAACTGATTGATTTTTCAAAATTAAAGATATTTGCAAGCTTGCAAGTAAATTTAATTTACATTTGAAATTCCAGTTAAAAAATTAGACATTCCGAATTTCCAAAATTATTAATAATATTTGAGTTGTGCCAAAGTGTTTGTAAAGAAAGAAAGTCTATAATTTATTCTCTTGTCAATAGATTGAATCGTCATATTTTAACTTTACCTATGTCTACAGTGACTACAAAATACACATTTTTGTTAGTGAAAATTATCCAAACTAAGCAACAGAAGTAGTATTTTTTTCTCCTTGATTATAAGTTAGCCCCCTATGATTAAAATCATGCATCCATCCTTGCACTTGTGAACAGTCCTTCAAAAGCCACTATATATAGTTCATTGCGTCAAAAACTTATATTTCTACTGTTAACATTTGGCAGTGAGCAAATTTTCATTAATTCTTTATTTCTCTCAAATTGTTTAGGTTGGTCATCAAATCAGAAAGACTAATAACACTTGAAAGACTTTAGTTAATATTGGTGACTAACAATCCTATTGATGTCTTGAAAATCATGTATGGAAAGGTAGGTAGTTGCTTCAATGAACTAACTATCCTATTTTAAGATATTCATGGTTCTCAGGTTTTCATATCCTGAAATTTCGGCGTCGGCATTCATCAAGCATTTATATAATTTCCTTCTTTTGGAACCCTAAAGTATTCGCATCATTTATCAAAGAATTCCAAGCAATTTAATCAATGTCTGGAAATGGGCCAGGAGCATTTTTATTTTCTTTTCCACCCTTTCTTTATTTAACTATTTTTTTTTGTTGGGCATTTTTAATTTTGGGCAGAACTTGCTTATACAATGGAAGTGAATGAGAAGTGCGATGCTTATAGTTTTGGGGTGCTAGCACTGGAAGTGATTATGGGGAAGCATCCGGGTGATCTAATCTCCTCTTTATCATCATTCTCGTCCTCATCATCAACATCAACTGTGCAAGGGATATTTTTTAAGGACGTCTTGGACCAACACCTCCTACCTCCGAGGAATCAAGTGGCAGAGCAAATAGTTGTTGTTGCGAAACTAGCATTTGCATGTTTACACACCACTCCACTGTATCGGCCAACCATGCAACAAGTTGCTATAATACTATCAAAGCAAAGGCCAACACAACAAAATCAATTCTACATAATTACATTGGGACAACTCTTTGACATCAACTGCTCGAGCTCTTGAGTATTTATTTTCCCTTTTATTCTTGGATTGCATGATGTTCTTGCTTTCAGTTGTCTTCTTATACCATTCAATTTCACCCTATTTCCAGTCTATTTTGCTACTCTTTTATACTAATTACCATTTTACAAACTTTTATATGCCTAATTTAAAAGTATCAATCCTCTATAATTTCCATCACAGTTAGAGATACAATAATGTGTCTTGAATTCTGCAATAGCTCACTTGTTGTTTTTACATATATCTTGGCTCTCGATCAACAAGTAAGCTCTGTGGTCAGCATAATCCAACCATAAATAATAGACACACTCAAGCTCTGGCCATCTTGCATGCTATCAACATGTACGACATTGTATAATACCCTGTCTTCTTGATTTTTGTATTTCCAGGCAGCTGGTAAACAAGATTTTCCATGGGAACTTGGCTCCACTGTTATTGGACATTACGACTTTAGTAATGAGTTCCAAAAGCCAAGAGAACCAAGCTTGTTTTTCGAGAAATGCAAGGATTCAACTGAGTCTTCGTTGGTCATCTCAACCAGAGGGCAATCATCTAAGTTTTGGGTGGGTTTGTTTGTCCTGTTTTATGTGTTTTGTTTTGATTTTTCTTCTAGAAGGGTAGTGGTGTGGTGTGGTGCTTTCATTTTTTAGGATTTTGTCTCCTATACTAGACTTAGGTGGTGTTTTTCTCTCTATTCCTATGGTTCACTTGTGATTGCTTTGTATATGACATGAAGTTCATGAATCACACCTATGATATTTAACAAGCATTCAAGGTTGCAACCAATTTGCATAGGATGGATAATTCCTTGATCATTTCGTAAACTCTTTCCTCCTTCCACTCGTTCTCTCGAATAAACAAAGAAATGCTAAATCTTTGTAAGTCCCTAAACCTCAAAAAGGGCTTTTAGCTTATAATCTGATCTTTGATTTGCAGCAGTGTAGGCATGGTGCTGGGGCTTGAGCTTTTGCTCTGTTTCCCCTGTTTTGCTTCTTTTTTGTGTAGTCATATTGAAACCTCTCCGATTCTGGTTTTCTGGTTTGTTGTGGGATTGCTCGTGATTAATCACGCATAGGGTGCCAACATAGTTGGGATGCTATGTTTTTGATAATGATGTAGTGTTTGTTGCCACTTTTTGTAAGTTTCTTGATCTACTTTTGATTAATAAAATCTGTGCTTTTGGTTGATAAAAAAAAAAAAAAAAAAAAAGAAAGAAAAAAGGCTTTCAGTTGCAAAAAAAATATCAATTCAAACACATTGTAAAACATCCTCACTATACAGAAACATTTACTAGAAACTCAATTTCAAGCATCCAAATCATTCCTTCAACATTGATTCTGCAAAAGCTTTAATCCTTTTGCCTGGCCCAATCTCTAGACATCAGTCTCAAACATGTGCACATATAGGTCTAACACACAAAGCAAACTGATACAAATGAACTCATAACCATTCACATGACCACTTTTGTCAACAAAGAAGTGTTGTTGAATTATTACCAGAAAAATGAGCGAAGTCAAGATATCTTGACTTGCTTAAGAAGTTTATTGTATTTAAGATGAATATTTTAGAAAATATACACAAGCAAATTCTAAATTCACAGACAACATATTAGTAGATCAAATAGAAATCGAAATGTTGTGTTTGGGAAGTTGGCTATTTTAATTGACTATTTGACTTTTTAGCTATTTTAACCTAGCTAAAATAGTTGTGTGTGGGAAGTTAGTTGGCTTTTATTTTTGAGAAGAAAAAAAAAGTGTAATAATTATGGATTGGATGTGACATTTTGTCTTATTAACTATTTTAATTTATTTTATCTTTTAATAAGCTATTTTAACCTAACCCTTTAGCTGAACATCCTGTATAAAATAAGAACACATGGACTATTGCAGTCCACTAAAGTTGAGTAAAGTTGAGTTCCTGAGGTTGACTATGGGTTCAATTGTAATGATTTATTAAATTGTTTATCATATGGATTCTTATGTGCATATATTTATTTAACTTTTACAATGATAGAATTTATGATTATTAAATTAATTCAAAAAAAATCATTGATTATTTATACACAAAACTAACTAGATTAAAATTTAGATCAATCAAAATAGAATCTATGCTGTTGTGCAATCCGCTTGGTAGAACAAGCTACATGTATAAGACAAATATCTTCAGTTAAGTTGTGAATGCTATAAAGATCATCCGGCGAAATCAATGTGAAGTTGCTTAGAAAAATTAAAAATTTGCTTAAGATTTTGCAAGTCTTAAAAGTAAATATCAAAATACGATATTATCTAATCAAGTTTTTAAAAAGTTAAGGTTTTTGATCGTAAGAATTCTTTGAAATTTTTTCATAAGTCTTAAGCGATAGCTGAAGCGATCTAATAATTGAGTCACCTCTTATGAATACTGATCTAAACAGTATATAATGATTGGGGCATTTCGTAACTTTTGACCACTCGGTTGCCTTGATCAGGAATGCTATGTACGAAGAAAAACAAAGTTTATGTGTACATAAAGTAATGTTCATCATTGCATAGATGTGAGAAAAATATTTGTATTTATAATTGCGATAGATGCAAATATTTTGTCTTACATCTATATCTATAGGATTGTCAAGTGAATTAAATTGCTCGAGCTGAACTTGTATCCTATTGGCATAGTTACACAAAAAATTCATTTTTCTATACTTTTTTTTTATAGATAAATTATATTTTGCACTCTTGCATTTTATACCGATATCTACTTTAGTTTCCCGTCTTCATCTGTCTTGCATGTGTATCGCGAGGGTAATTATGTGGCTCATTGCCTATGTAGGTTAGTCTTTGATTTTGATTTTCCACATGTTTGGATAGAAGCTGAAAGCTATGCCTTCATCCTTATTGTTGTTGGTTGCATCTAAGGTGCCTTCTGTTTTGTAATTGCTTTCCCTATCTAAAAAAACAAAAATTTAGTCCTTATGTTTAGTCTAGTGTTAAATTGATTGACAAAAATAATATGTGTCTCATACATGAAATATTTTTTAGGACAAAAATAAGAATTTTTTAGGACAACAAAATACAATTAAAAGAAAAAAATACATTAGAGAGAGTAACATGTGTATTAAAGTTACATATATGCCCTTAAAAATGCCCCACATATGGGTCACATGCCAAATTTTCTTTGTTAAATTTAACATTTAACAAAATAATCACATTACAACTTAATTAAAAATGTAAATAATTAACTATTATCATTGAAAATTTTGGGATTTTATATAAAGAGTAAAGCTGCAAAGCATAATTTATAGGGAGATTTATTTATAAATCCCTTTTAGTAGATTTATAATCCAATAAACCTACAAGGTTTTCTTGTGTTCCATCAAGTCCCATATATTTAGACTTGTAAGTTATATCCCGGGAGGTCCTTTTTTCCTGATTTATAATATTTTTGGGACCATTATACCCTTTGTTCTATTTTGATAGTATGTATTATACCCAATAGGATATTACGTTTTTCATATTTTGTTATTTCTATTTTGAAAATTTTGGTGATTAGAGATCTTGGAGGAATCAATAGATGCGTTTCCATTATATGTTTTTATGGGAGTTTTGTTTATACATTGGTGGTGAGAGAATATTCAAATATTTTCTTCTTCCATTGTTGTGGTTCAAAACTCTCTTCTTTTTTTTTCTTTTTTTTTCTTTTTTTTTTTTTTCATTGTTGCGGTTTTGAAGTTCTATTTTATGCCATTGTTGCAGTTTTCAAGTTCAGAATTGTTGGACGAAGGTTAGAGAATATTCAAATACATTGTTGCAGTTCAAAACTCTCTTTTCTTTCACTGTTGCGATTGTGAAGCTCTGTTTTCTTCTATTGTTGCAGTTTCGAAGTTCAGAATTGTTGGATGAAGGTTAGCACCATTTCTGTTCTGCAACTGCATGTAGGTATGCGTTTGATAGGGATTCATGTTCAATAATTTATTAAAGTTGGATTCGACTTTTTGTTTCAAAATGAATTGATATGGTATTATGTATCAGTGTGTATATGCTTATTGGGTGGGTATTTTAGTGAATGTGAATGTTCACATCCATTGAAGTTATTGTTGTTGTGAATTATCAGATTTTAATGTTTTGCATTTGATGATGTGAACTTCAACATTAGAAGCATGTGATGGTTGCATGACGTGCAATGTAAACTGATAATTGCATGGTTATTGCATAATGTGAATGTTTACATATCACTTATTATTGTATGAGTTTGCATGATTATTATAAGGTGTGAATATTCACATTATAAGGAGTCATTGCTTGTTGTGAATTATCACATTGTAATGTATTGCAATTGGTATTGTGATCATTACATTATTAATCAATGTTAATATTCACATTCAGAAATAGTCATACAAGTGCAAACAACAATGTGTTATTTTACCAGCATGCATTTGTAATGTGAAAGTTCATATCGACATTTATTTACCACAACTCACATTAAGTCAATGGTTATGTGTATACAAATATAAGTATAGCGACCCCGGTCTTTTTCCTTTAGATTGTTGTATCCAGACTTAAGTTCCGTGGAACCGGGCATTGTGTTTTGTTGTTGTTGTCCTTTAATTCTTTATTTTTGAGTTATGGGTTGAGTTGGGCAGGTTTGTTACAGGTTGGCTGTGTTGGAAACCAAGTGTTGCTGTCCAGATTTTTGGACCTTCGCTCGAGCGAGGAGTTGGTCGCTCGAGCGAGCTATTGTTTTTGTTCTTCGCTCGAGCCAGGGTTTGGTCGCTCGAGCGAGAGTCTGCGTCTAGTACTTAGACCTGAGAGATGTGTTTCTTGGCTCGAGCGAGCATTTCTTCGCTCGAGCGAGCGAGGTGTATGTTTTCGAGTTCTTCGCTCGAGCGAGCATTTCGTCGCTCGAGCGAGCTTCTGGGTTGCAGACCTGAAGCATCGAGTTTTTGGCTCGAGCGAGCTTTTCTTCGCTCGAGCGTGGGTTTTGTGTCTGGTCGCTCGAGCGACCATGTCTTCGCTCGAGCGAGCCTGTTTAGTTTATATAGGCAGCAGCGGGTTTTAAACAGTTTTTTCTTGATCTTTTTAGATTTCAAACCCTAAGGTCCGACTTCTCTCTCTCCCTACTCACCTTCTCTCCTAGGTTTGATCTATTTAGAGTGCGTTCCTACACTACTTCCTTCATTAAAAAGGTAGAGTGAGGCGAGGGCTTTCATTTAATTTGAAAAGTTGTTAGTTCGGAGCACTTTGGTTTTTGGGGCATCATCATCATCATCTTCTTCTTTTTGAGTTATCTTTTGAGGTAGGGATTTCCTACTCCAATGTATATGTTTTGTTCTAAGTTTTGGTAATTTAATATGTTGGAGGTATTTTGGTAATTTTGGGAAAACCCTAGTTGTTGTGTTAAATTGAATTGTAAGTTTAATTTAAGGAAACTTGGGAATAATGGTTAAATTCACGAAATATGAGGAATTATTGATTAAATGGGGTAGTTGGTTGATTTAAATCATATGCCTATTAAATTGTTGATTTAGTTATTTTCTGTTTAGAGATAACTGTTTTGGGCTATCGGTGGAGGATAGTCATGATTGTTGTAGACATTGCATGTGGATTAGGGATAACTGAAACTAATCAATTGGCCATGTCGTTGTGTATAAACATTGGAATAATACATTAAATTTATGTATTGATTGTTGTGTATATGACTTTGTGTTTATATGCATTACTTGTGTATGGGAGGAGATAGGGGATGTACTCCACGGTTTAGGGGAAGATAGGGGATGTACCTCTAAACCGGTTAATGATTATGGGAAGATAGGGGATGAACCCAGGGCTGCAGCTCATATGCGCGCCTATTGCAGAGATATAGCTCATATGCTTATCTATTGAAGTGTGATACAGCTCATATGCTTGTCCACTGAAGTGTTTGATTATTTGATTTGATATAGCACTAATATGTATATCATTATTTTTGTGAAGTACGGAAGTGGTTTATGAGATATTGATACAACACCAACATGTGTATCCATTATGATATAAGAAAGGTTTAACTTGAATTGTTATCCCCGTTGAGTTATTTGGCCAGGCTCTGAGCCATATTTGTATAAATGAAATTGATAAGTGTCATAGACATTGGTGTCTTAAGATTGTATGTTGATATAACTGGTTATCATGGTTAACCATCTATTGAATGCTAGGACTTTGTTCAAAGCGTATATTTGGTTTAGTATTTCTCTACTGGGCTATGGCTCACCCTATATGGGAACTTCATTTTCAGGTTCAGGTGGTTCACTACCTCCAAAGACTTAGCTTGTGAGGATTTGGACTTGAAGATCTGTTTTATTTATTCTAGTTGTTTTTATTTGAATTACATGTAAACATTCAAGCCCAGGGCTTTATTTTTTTGAGTTAGAACTCATGAAATTGTACCCAAGTGTTAGCTTGGCAAGATGTAAGCCCGTAGGGCATTTATTTTGATGTTTTATTTCGTAGTACTCTGATGATTTAAATAATGTAATGTTTTCTTTTAGTAATGCATGCCTTGTTTTATATTTAATGGGTCTAATTTTGAGGGCGTGACAACTTGGTATCAGAGCCTACCGGGTTTGAATACTTTGGGTACGTGGGAAGTGATTAGTATCACAATGGGTTCGTCTCGTTTGATAGAGACTTAGTGTAGTGATATGTTTGCATGATAACATGTTTATGTGATTATGTGGGTATGGAATGTAGTTTCGAGGATGTTGATTGGACCCTTGAGTTGCTAGTAGTCTTGTTGGAAAGGCAATTGATCACTGCTGCTTCCAACCGGAACTATGGTAACGCTTTGGGACCATTATCATCCAGGAATGAAATTCGTAGGTGCTTATGTGATTATGTGCTTACGTGGAATGAATTATTGTTGTTCAATGCATTAGGACGCGAGTGTTTAGCTTCGGCACATTTATTAATGTGCTAACGCCTTTGTTTCTTGTATTAGGATGTCAGGGCGAGGAAGTTTTGATTTCCCTCCTTCCGCTCGGGAAGAATTGAGGAAACAGTTTGTGGGGTTACGCCAAGGTACTACACCTTTGGCACAGTTTGAAGCGTGGTTTGCTAACTTGTCAATGTTTGCTCCAGAGTTAGTGGAGACGGAGGAATTACGTTATTCGGAGTTTGAGAGTAAGCTGTGTGATGACATCCGTGTAAGGATTGCGGGTTCTTGGCATAGGAGTTATAGTGTCCTTGTTAAGGCTGCGACTCATGTGGAGGCAGCGGTACTAGCTATGGGGCAGAATAGGGAGAAGGCCATCTCGGCGACTCCTGTGATTCAGAGTGTTGGTAGGCCTTCTAAGAGACAGAAGGGTTTTAATCCGCAACAATTTCAGAGAGCTTGGTCTGGCTCCACTTTTCCAGTGCCTAGCCTAGATTCGGGTAAGGATGAACGTGAGGTTGTCACTTGTTTCAAATGTGGTCTGCTGGGCCACAAGGTTTCGGTTTGCCCACAGAGGAAGAGGGCTAGATTGGTAGTTCGACCAGTAGTAGCACCACCAGAATCTTTTGGCCAACCGGGTTCTGGGCCAATCAAATGCTCAGTGGGGAGGCAGTTGTTGGGGTCTTCATCAGCCCAGACTTTGAACCAGTCTTGTGCTCAGGCACTGCCTACTTGCTGGGTGTGTAATCAGCCAGGTCATATTCGACGTTTCTGTACTCAGCCAGGGGCTTCTTTAGGGGTTTTGCAACCCAGCCAGGCTCAGTTTCATTCGACTGGGCAGGAGCAGTATCGTTTTGGAGGACTAGCAGGCCAAATTTCGAGGGCCTCAGTAGAGTCGAGTTCCAAAGCCCCAGTTGGGGAAGTTTGTAGTTGTTCCAGGTGTGGTCAGAGGGGGCACATCGGTAGTTCTTGCCCGTGGCTCGGGAACTCGTAGGTTATCTTATGTTTGGGGATGACCAACTTTGACGGTCCAGCAAGGGACAGTAGTGGTAGTAATATCGATGAGATGATTTTATTTTGACTAATCCGTTTTGTAATCAGTGGATTATTATTTTGTGATCATTGGGTTATGTTGTGTAACCAGTGTGTTTTAGGAATGTTGAAACATCTAAACCGTTTGGTTATATATATATATATATGCTTTGTTTGTTAATTTCCCTGAATTGGGTGGATTGAAGCATGTTATAGCTCTAAAGCTTAATGTAGTAAGTTGCTGTTAGACCATAAAATTTTTGGTATTAATGCATTTTTATGTGTGTGACTTGATTTGGGAAAGATGAGGGCTGAGGAGCCATGTTTTCAAAATTTGGGAACCCCGAGGGGTGCTTATCTTAGCCAGGGTAATATTGGGGCGAGAACTGTTTTATTTGCTGAATGTGTAGAATTTTAGGGCTGTTACCCATTTAAAATTTTGTGCGTGGCCTAGATTTTGGTCTATTGACGGGTGAACTTGAGAGGATGTGAAGTGTGCGATTAATATGAGTTGTAGTATGTATTTAATATGGTGTCCTACGGGAGCATAACGCATAATTTTGTTAGGGTTGGACTTGTACCTTCATGGTAGGTAGCCTTGCTGAGATTACATGTGTACTGATAGGCCGTTTTGAGTAAGGGGATGTTAGCCCCTATATAAGGTAGTGGTTGTCGTATCGGGAGTGGTATGTTGTGAGTAGCTGGTACTATATCTCGGGCAGTAGTATAATGGGTATTGCTTAAGTTTTTCAGATTCCTTTATTTGGATCGAAGGTAATGGATTCGTACCTTAGCATTGGCTAGTGGTCTGGCACGGAGATTGGGTGTTTTGGTTGTACTCTCGAGGTGAGTGGCAGATAAGAGTCGAAATAAAAGATAGACCCTATAGGTCGTTGGTGGATGAAGGTACTATGTTAGCTGGTGTGTTTGGTATGAACGGCTTCTTGGTAATGTTGAATGTCACGGTGTAGCAAACCCGGTCAGTTAACTCAGTACGAGGGAAGGGGTAGGCAAATTTTGTTACTCCAAGTTCAGTCGAGGGGGTGAGTGAAATTTTATATGAGGGAGTTTTACACAGGTGCGATGCATGATAGTGTGTGGTTGGTATGTTGTGTCTAATTGATGGATAGAAAGGAATCAGTTTTAGAAAATCCCAGAAAATTTCTTGGTGAGGTTTTGGTTTGGTTTCTGACTGACACCAAGAGGTTCGAGGTATTCTCGGATCATAAGAGTTTGAAATATCTGTTTACACAGAAAGACTTGAATTTGAGGCAGAGGAGGTGGATGGAGTTCATTGAGGATTATGACCTCGAGTTGCACTATCATCCGGGGAAGGCCAATGTTGTGGCCGATGCCCTTAGTAGGAAATCTGTTGGTGACTTAGCTAGTATAGCCATCCGGGAATGGGAGATGTTGGGTGCAGTTGGGGAGTTTGATTTGCATCTGGGCGAATCCGTAGAGGCGGCGGCCTTGTTTTCTGTGGTTGCACAGCCTACACTTGTGACTCGAGTGTTAGAGGCTCAGAGGGGTGATCTTGAGGTAGAATCTCTCCGAGAGAAGATTTCCAATGGGAAGGTTGAGAAGGGTTTGACGGTGTATCCCGACTTGAGTGTGAGATACCGAGACCGTCTGTTTGTGCCGGAGTCTTGCCGAGAGGAGGTACTCCGAGAGTTTCATCATTCACGCCTTGCGGTGCATCCGGGGGTACTAAGATGTATCGGGATTTGGGCCGCCAGTTTTGGTGGCGGGTATGAAGAGAGATGTGGCAGCATTCGTGTCTAAGTGCCTTACTTGTCAGCAAGTGAAGGCCGAACATCAGAGGCCAGCGGGTTTGTTGCAACCCTTGCCTATTGCCGAGTGGAAGTGGGAGCATGTCACTATGGACTTCGTTGTGGGTCTTCCGAGGACTCAGCGGGGTAGTGACGCTTTTGGGTGGTTGTAGACCGGTTGACTAAGACGGCGCACTTCATTCCTATGCGCGTGAGAGATTCGGTAGATCACCTTGCCGACTTGTACATTCGGGACATAGTGAGGTTGCACGGGGTCCCAGTGACGATCGTCTCAGATAGAATCCTCGTTTCACTGCCAGGTTGTGGCAGAGTTTGCAGAGTGCTTTAGGCACTAAGTTGACCCTTAGCACGGCCTATCATCCTCAGACTGACGAGCAGTCCGAGCGTACTATTCAGATCCTTGAGGATATGCTTCGGGGTTGTGTTCTCGACTTTAGTGGGTCGTGGGAGAGGCACTTGCCATTAGTGGAGTTTGCCTACAACAACAGTTTCCAGTCTAGTATTGGTATGGCACCGTTTGAGGCCTTGTTGGGCTGAGGTGGGTGATGCACCTCTGTTGGGCCCGGAGTTGGTGAGGGAAACGACGGAGAAAGTTGAGCTTATCCGTAAGAGACTTGTTACAGCCCAGAGTCGTCAGAAATCTTATGCTGACCGTAGGAGGAGACCTTTGGTATTTGAGGTGGGTGATCATGTCTTTCTGAAGATATCACCTAAATGAGGCTTGATGAGGTTTGGGAAGAGCGGGAAGTTGTTCCCTCGGTTTATTGGGCCTTTTGAGATCCTTGAGAGGATTGGCGAGGCTGCTTATCGTTTAGCTTTGCCACCGCAGTTATCCGGAGTCATGACGTGTTTCATGTGAGTATGCTTCGGAAGTATGAGCCAGATCCATCGCATGTACTGGATTGGACTGACTTAGTTGTTGATGAGGATGTCTCATATAAGGAGAGACCGATTCGAGTCTTGGATAGGCGGGATCAAGTTTTGCGAGGCAAAACCATCCCTTTGGTGAAAGTTTTGTGGAAACATCACGGAGTGGAGGAAGCCACTTGGGAACGTGAGTTGGAAGTCCGCGAGAAATATCCGGACATGTTTGTTGATTTGTAATCTTGTATTTAGATTTTGTAATATTGTTGAACTTAAGAGCTTTACTTATGTCTTAAGTTGGAAAACATTGAGAATGTTTTGGTTTAATATTAGTAGTTTGAAACTTGCTTCATAATGGAAGTGGAATGTCACATTTATAGATTGAATGTGTTACGTATATCATGGAATTTAATATGATATGGAAATGGAAATCACGTATATTGAAATTGTTAATATTGAAAGGAAAAATACATAATATTGACGCAGGTTGTAATATATGTTATTGTATATGCATATTGTGAGATGCCTCTTGATAAGAGATAAGATGACCAGTATTGGGTCAAGTTGTTCATTATTATAATGTCATATTGATAGAATTTGAGAAAAACTTGTTTTCAAAAGCTTATGCTTAATTTCGGGACGAAATTCTTTTAAGGGGGGGAGGTTATAACGACCCCGGTCTTTTTCCTTTAGATTGTTGTATCCAGACTTAAGTTCCGTGGAACCGGGCATTGTGTTTTGTTGTTGTTGTCCTTTAATTCTTTATTTTTGAGTTATGGGTTGAGTTGGGCAGGTTTGTTACAGGTTGGCTGTGTTGGAAACCAAGTGTTGCTGTCCAGATTTTTGGACCTTCGCTCGAGCGAGGAGTTGGTCGCTCGAGCGAGCTATTGTTTTTGTTCTTCGCTCGAGCCAGGGTTTGGTCGCTCGAGCGAGAGTCTGCGTCTAGTACTTAGACCTGAGAGATGTGTTTCTTGGCTCGAGCGAGCATTTCTTCGCTCGAGCGAGCGAGGTGTATGTTTTCGAGTTCTTCGCTCGAGCGAGCATTTCGTCGCTCGAGCGAGCTTCTGGGTTGCAGACCTGAAGCATCGAGTTTTTGGCTCGAGCGAGCTTTTCTTCGCTCGAGCGTGGGTTTTTGTGTCTGGTCGCTCGAGCGAGCCTGTTTAGTTTATATAGGCAGCAGCGGGTTTTAAACAGTTTTTTCTTGATCTTTTTAGATTCCAAACCCTAAGGTCCGACTTCTCTCTCTCCCTACTCACCTTCTCTCCTAGGTTTGATCTATTTAGAGTGCGTTCTTACACTACTTCCTTCATTAAAAAGGTAGAGTGAGGCGAGAGCTTTCATTTAATCTGAAAAGTTGTTAGTTCGGAGCACTTTGGTTTTTGGGGCATCATCATCATCATCTTCTTCTTTTTGAGTTATCTTTTGAGGTAGGGATTTCCTACTCCAATGTATATGTTTTGTTCTAAGTTTTGGTAATTTAATATGTTGGGGGTATTTTGGTAATTTTGAGAAAAACCCTAGTTGTTGTGTTAAATTGAATTGTAAGTTTAATTTAAGGAAACTTGGGAATAATGGTTAAATTCACGAAATATGAGGAATTATTGATTAAATGGGGTAGTTGGTTGATTTAAATCATATGCCTATTAAATTGTTGATTTAGTTATTTTCTGTTTAGAGATAACTGTTTTGGGCTATCGGTGGAGGATAGTCATGATTGTTGTAGACATTGCATGTGGATTAGGGATAACTGAAACTAATCAATTGGCCATGTCGTTGTGTATAAACATTGGAATAATACATTAAATTTATGTATTGATTGTTTGTGTATATGACTTTGTGTTTATATGCATTACTTGTGTATGGGAGGAGATAGGGGATGTACTCCACGGTTTAGGGGAAGATAGGGGATGTACCTCTAAACCGGTTAATGATTATGGGAAGATAGGGGATGAACCCAGGGTTGCAGCTCATATGCGCGCCTATTGCAGAGATATAGCTCATATGCTTATCTATTGAAGTGTGATACAGCTCATATGCTTGTCCACTGAAGTGTTTGATTATTTGATTTGATATAGCACTAATATGTATATCATTATTTTTGTGAAGTACGGAAGTGGTTTATGAGATATTGATACAACACCAACATGTGTATCCATTATGATATAAGAAAGGTTTAACTTGAATTGTTATCCCCGTTGAGTTATTTGGCCAGGCTCTGAGCCATATTTGTATAAATGAAATTGATAAGTGTCATAGACATTGGTGTCTTAAGATTGTATGTTGATATAACTGGTTATCATGGTTAACCATCTATTGAATGCTAGGACTTTATTCAAAGCGTATATTTGGTTTAGTATTTCTCTACTGGGCTGTGGCTCACCCTATATGGGAACTTCATTTTCAGGTTCAGGTGGTTCACTACCTCCAAAGACTTAGCTTGTGAGGATTTGGACTTGAAGATCTGTTTTATTTATTCTAGTTGTTTTTATTTGAATTACATGTAAACATTCAAGCCCAGGGCTTTATTTGTTTTGAGTTAGAACTCATGAAATTGTACCCAAGTGTTAGCTTGGCAAGATGTAAGCCCGTAGGGCATTTATTTTGATGTTTTATTTCGTAGTACTCTGATGATTTAAATAATGTAATGTTTTTCTTTTAGTAATGCATGCCTTGTTTTATATTTAATGGGTCTAATTTTGAGGGCGTGACAATAAGCAACCACCAGTAATGTGGATGTTCACAGTGTCTACACTTCGATCGATGTGAATGTTCACAGCGTTGCTTCTTCATGTCAGAGTAAGGTAGACGATTTAGGGTTTTAGAAGTGTGAAAGATTTTCTTCCTAGAATAAGGGAGAGATTTTTTCCATAGAATAAAAGAGAGATTTTCTCCATAAAATAAGGAAGATATTTTCTCTAGAATGAGGGAGAAATATTTTCCATGAAACAAGAGACTATTATAATTTTTTTATTGTGTATTGGTTTCAAAATGGAAACATGCCCAAAAAGTTTGGAAGGGTGATTTGGTCATATTAACTTAAATAGGACCTAATGGAATATTAAAAAAGAAGATGGATTAAATGGAACATAACATTTAGGAATATGACTTTCTGAAAAATGGCCCTAATTTATATATTTTTGAATAAACTATCAATTGGTCTTAATAGTTAAACTAAGTCCTATTAAAAATAAATCCTAATAAAATTGTTGCTAAAAATAATTTTTTGTGATATTTTTTGTATATGTTACTAGAAATTGATAATTAATGATTTTTTATGTCACGATTTTTATAAATTGTCGCTAAAACTTACAATTAGTATTTTTTCTGTGACGAAATTTTCAAACTATTGTTGAAAGTTAAAAATTAATGATGTTTTTTTGTAATGATTTTTTTTAAACTGTTGCTATAGTGACATTTTCTGTGACAACATTTTTAAATTGTCTCTGAAAATTAACAATTAGTGACGTTTTATAATAGTGTTTGATGAAAAATGTCATTAATTATCATAAGACCTATTGAACAATAAGTCTACCTATTAAGATTTATACGTAAACCCCTTTTTATTTTTGTATATTACTCAAAAAAAAAAAAAATTTCGGTTTGTATAACGTATTATACCCTAGTTGGAGAAGAAAACAAGAAGGCAGAGTCAAAGTCACAAACTTAGAAATGGTATAGTTCCAATATTCCAACTAAATTAACTTCCATTATTATATATACCAGGCTTAGCTAGTCTTCATCACACACACACAACTCTCATATTTAGAGAGAGAAAGTAGTCTTGAGATATATATATATATATATATAGAGAGAGAGAGAGAGAGAGAGTAAAACATGAAATTTTCGGTGTGTAGCTATGCACTTGTGGTTGTGGTGGTGATTGTGGGAAATAGTGGGATATCAAATTCATTCTGCATGTTATGTGGTGTTCCTCCAAATCCAACAAATGGATTCACTAATGTGCCATTGACAGAGTATAACTTCGAATTACAAAAACCATATGATATTCCGTTCACATTTTAGAGTACATCGATTAAGATATACCTGCAAAAAATCAAATTAATCGGATATCGTTAACCCTTTCATCTACTCACATTTGTATTTATTTTAATATTTTAAATCATAATTATCATTTATTTTTGTAAATACAAATGTGAGTAGATGAAAGGGTTAATGATATTCGATTAACTTGATTTTTTGTAGGTGTATCCTACTCAATGTACTCTAAAATGTGAACGGTTTGAATTATCAAAATGGATCCCAAAATGAGCCTATTTAGCTGTACAGCAATGGATGATGTGCAAGGGGCACAGCAGCCAACCCAAACTCACTAGTTGTACCCAGCCCCGCACTGAAATTCGCATCCGAGTACTTTCTCTCTTTCTCTCTATCTCTCTGTCTCTGTCTCTCTCTCTCTCTCTCTCTATTTATGTACATGTAGCAGATATATATCTATTTGGGGAATTTAAATTGCATGTTAGAACATCTCCAACGTTTAAAGTTTGATCTGATATATTGTATTTTAATCGTTTCATTAAATTTGGCCAGTCAATTTTTAGCAAAACTTTCCCAAGCCAATCATACACTTGGATGTCCCGCCAGTCATCCACCCAGTTGACCCCCAGTCATCCACCAACGGTCACTAGCGAAATTTGATGAAAAATTAAACGCTCTCTTAATTTGATAAAAAAATCTAGCTTTGCCTTCATTTGATATGAGTTTAATGACATAGTTGAGCAAAAAAAGGGGCGTGTTTCATCAAATTTAAATTTGATGAAACATCTAAGTAAGCGTTAGAGACCCTCTTAGTGAACCTCAAAAATTAATTACAAATCCAAATTTTATAATTTTACTTTTTAATATTTATAAAATTTTAATTAATTTGAAAATATATTTCCGAATGTTCATTGATGTAAAATTATCCCTATCTATTTTATTCAAGGGGTAATTGCATCCCAGTGATGTCAAGAAAAAAAATACAAATTCATGAAAAAATTTATAATTTATAATTTTAATTATTAATATTTATAAATTTTCACAATGATTTGTTTTTACTTTTTTAACGCACTAGTGATGTGATATTTCCCCTTTGTTACAAATTATATAACTCACACCATGTTTTAAAATTAGATAATGCTATGGTACACACTTTTATACCGTATGTATTCATATTACGCATGTTTATGATATATGTTACTAAAGACAAAAGTAGCTAAGGACTAGGGGGTCATGTGCCCCCTAACTTTTTTATATTTATACTAATAGCTTTACAAATAAAGATTATTTATTATTTATCCTTCATAGAATTGCTTGATTAACATGTGTCCCTCTATTTTTGGATAAAGTTACGACAATTTATGATTGAGAAATGAAATTACGTTTTGGTTAAAAAATGTTTGAACAAAAAAATAAGTACAACAAAATGCATAACTTCAACCATAAATTATCTTAACTTTACCAAAAAATTACATAACATTTACCACAAAAATATGTAACATACACCATAAAAATACATAACAGGTGCATATGGTATACACTCAAATTACCATTATGAAATTGTCCAAATATTTGATTTCAAATTTTAATTTCTTCAAAAAAAAAATTAATGGCACAACCATCATTTCTCTACAACATCATAGGTGTGCCTGGTCTTCTAATACTGTATAATACCATTATATCATTGTGCATATACACTGAGGATATGTTTATTTAGACGGACATGATCTTCGGATTGGACTAATAATCTAACAAAATATAAATCTAATGATTGGCTAAGAAAATTGAGGTTAAGAGTAATAGCCTATCCAAACAGGGGGGACTATTGACATGAGATATAAAATGGAGGACTAAGAAGATGTTTAAATTAATTAGTTAAATTACAAAATTGATAGGATTTTATTAATTACTTAGAATCTTAAGACAATCCAAACATGAAATATGATACACAATATAACGTTAATGATAATTTCAGGACTAACAGTCCAAAGAATGATAATCTCATTTAATCCAATCGGTCTAAAGAAAAATAGTTTGAGTGGGTTGATGACAAAATAGCAACTATGGGTTTGTGGCTTGGCTAATTTGCTATGAGAGGCCTATGTTTGATTGGAAACATGAAACATAGGAATTCAACCTGATCCAATTCAATTAGGCATCCAAAATATGATTAATTTTTGGATCGGATATTAATTGGATCAGACTAGACAGATTCCCCTTTAATCAGGTTTAGGACTAGAGTTTAATAAATGGATTGGATGTTTTGGATGAAACCCGAACTATTGACAAGCCTAATTTCGTGGAATCAACTGAATCATAGAAGAATTGTAGTGATTTCATTACTAAAAATTCTGCTTTTACACGTTTCTGCTACATTACACACCTATTTATCAGTTCGATCTTTCACACAGGGCCTGGACTACTCATCTGGAGTCTGGCAATTCGAAGGCTATGGTTTCTTCCCAAACTCAACCTCTGGTGCTACAATTGTGCAGATCCATGGCTCAACCAATTACGCCACAACTATCATACTGAGGATCTACAATGGGAACATGAGGTACTACAGTGGTGATCTTGTGGATACAGACTTGTATGATAAATGGTTCAGGGTTAACTTAATCCATGATGTGGATAAAAGAAATCACAGTTTTCATTGATGGTGTGAAACAGTGAGGAACAAAAGATAGAGGTGCTGGAGACTTGTATTTCAAATGTGGTGTGTATGTTGCAACAGCAAATACAAGCTATTACATGGAGTCAAGGTGGATAGACATCAAAATATACAAGAAGTCATGTTAGATAGAGCGGTGTTTGGTTTACGAAAATGAAGGTTAGAATAGAGTGGCCATTATGTTGGAATACTCATTCTCTTGTTTTGTTTGGTAAAATAGTAGGGAATGTGCGTTTTGAATGGAATCACCATTCACCAATTTTGGGAAATGGTTATTCGATTAGGAGATCAAGGAATAGTTATTTTATTCTTGTTCAAAATCATTTTAGTAAACCAAATAGTAGTTTAAGAAGTACCGGTCAATGTTGCTTAGTTTTGAGTGACATGAGATTGTTGGAAAGGTCTTGTAATGAAATTGTTATTTAGTTATGTTCTATGAATTCACTATAACTAGAACTAGTAGCAACCAATTTCTCTGCAAAAATGTGCTTAAACCCCTCAAGAGAGGAGAGAGACACCCCTCAATGCAATGCCGATAGCCTCTTATAGAGGTCGGACTTCAACCTTTTTACAAAATTATTCATCCTTCAAAAGCAAATACATTCCGCCAAACTAAAGTAGGCCATACGAATAAAATTGCAAGAAACAAATTACTGAAATTCAAAAGATAAGATAAGCATTGATACTACTCTATGTGCTCTTTTAAAATAAAATAAGAAGTGTCTTGCTCTCCTACTAACTTTAGTGATCCAAACGGTAGTCAATATTGTATACTTCCTTCTTGTGTTCTACATATACATGATCGATGTCATTATCCATCACATTATTCTTCAAGTCCAAGATTTTCATATATATAGTTGCTTTCCTCAATTCATTCTTCAAGTTCAAGGTCTTGTAATGAAGGTATGTAATGTATCTCATATTATCAATGACTACAAAACTCTACATTTTATTCTATGTGAAAGCTTCAACACAAACTATAGAACAAGATTGGGAAAAGAGGTCTGCCCTCAATACAAAATTATTCAAAATTTAAAAACAAATACATTCTGCCAAATTAAAGCAGGTCACAAAAATAAAGTTGAAAGAAACAAAACACACTAAAGTTTAAAAGATAAAATAGACTTTGTGCTTTCTAAATAGAAGATGATGTCACTCTTTTTGTGCATAATTACATCCCATGACAATTAACCCTCAAACTGATGTTGTAATTACAGGTGACAAATTCCACTTGAAACCATGAACCTGTTCTAGTACATCCATTTAAAATCTGTTTAAATCGTCCAAATCTATAAATGGACTTAAATAGGTTGCATCTTCCAAATCAAATTAAAATTGAATTTATATGGGTTGAATATCCATTTAAGCTCTTTTAAACTGATACCACCAATACCATACCACAACCACCACCACCAATGCTGCCATCAAAGCACCAAGCAAGCAGGTTGGTCAGGTTCATTTGTCTAATCCATATCCATATCCAATTCAACCTAACTCTCTTAAACTCATTTATTAAATAGGTAAATTTGGATTAAATTGTTTTAAATACATAACCCATTTTGACCTGGTCCAAATTTGCCCATTTTAACACCTCTAGTTGCAGCACAACTAGCATGTCTTTTATCATAAGAAGGCAAAATTTTACAGTATTAAGAAAAATATCATCTGTACAACTGCCGAATCACTCACTTGTAACACAGACAACGCCATATTTGCATGCTGTTATTTTTAGAAGCATTGGCCGTCACCAAAAGCTAAAGTTTCCCAACGAAATAATGAATCAAATTCTTAACTTGTCAATCACTGAGGTAAAGTGCAACAAGAAGTAGGTGAAAATGAAGTTATTGCGAAAGAAAGTAAATATGATACTTGCATTGATTTTTGCAACGAAACTAAGCACTTTTTTGCCTTTTGTAATTCGAAAAGCTCAGTTCAAGACTCTAACTCTGCTCTTCAACTTACTAATATTTAGAATAGTGGTCGATTTTTGAAGAGGTATATTCATAATTTAATGTTTTGTTCACACGGTGATATTTTATCTTCTCAAGAGAGAAAACAATTCATGTATGATGTCAAAAGTTTCATTCCGGAGTGGTATCCCCTCTGATTTGCTGGGGAAAATTTGACAAAAGATTGGCACAAAATAATAACAATAATAATTCACCTAAGACTCACTTTAAAATCCAAGGGTAGTAATCAAGCTTAGATAAATATAACAGTAGCAATCAGATGAAGAGTCTCCCTGCCTATCAAAAACAACTTTGAATTCTTATACTCATGCAAGGCCATGCCCATCAAGAATAGAGCTGCAAAAGAGTTGAGTTGAGCAGCGGGTTGCCTAAGTTTTTTTTGAAAACTTAAGTTTCAAAATTGTTCAAAGTTTGGCTTGTTTGCATAATAAACCTATTTTGAATGAGTTTTTAATGAGCTAAACATGAGTCGAGCTTGAATAGTTTGGTTTTTTCTGATACACATATGCTTATTGAGCGAGTGGTATGCTGTTCAAATTATAAATACTTCTAGTTAGAATTTGTCATTTAACAGAATTAATATAAAAAGAGAAATTTTTAACTACCCTCTTATATAACAATACAATTACTAAAAATATTAATTAAAATATATTTCTAATATCATTAAAAATTGTTTATGACTTAATGATTTATTAACAAAATGAGTCATTTATTATGCAATTAAAAAAAATATAATTTTCAAAAGAGTAGTGCTACATCCCCTAATATATCACCTCTATATTTTGACTTTTAATGAGATGGGAGAGAGAATAGAAAGAGATAGAGTGAGGAAGGATGAGGAGTAAGAAATGGGGTCCATTTCACATTATTAGAGGTGGATTAGGGGTACTCAATTAGAGCTCCCAAGTATTTTTCTTTTCGAAATTACAATTAATATTTTAAACAAATCTCAATAAGGAATAGCTTCTCTCCAATTGGGACTGGAGCGTGTTGTTAGACTTCTGTGGGCCCATTACGAAGCCTACATCTGTAACCCCTCGAAATAATTCAACATGAACTACCCACATTAATTAACAATCACTCATCAGTCACAATAATCCTTCCATCTTTACATAGTTAATAAATGAGTTTATACAAAAGTTTTACATGCGGATACACATTCAATGATAAAAATACACATGAATCTATAGCATGTGAAGCACCTAGTCTCAAAACAATAAAATGCCCTTAAGGGCTTACATCTTCCAAGGCAATAGCCCGGTTATACAAAATGGTCTCTCGAACCCATACAAATTTAGCCCTTGGCTTTACAAAATTTACAACAAAATAAGAGAGCTATTTACTCTTCACAAAAATATCCACGCCCTCAGTTTGGCGGGATCACCACATCTTTACCTGCACCAAAGTCCCACAGGGGTGAGCATAAAGCCCAGTAGAGAATTCTCACAAAGTATATACAGTTATGCAATTCTCAATGCGAATGCAAATGCCAATGCCATGCAATCCCCTTTTTAAAAGAAAATTTCATTTCATGCTCTTCTCAATGATCATCATGTTTCAATGAAAAGTTGCAATTCAACAATTTCCGAAACTTCAAATTTTAAATCAATAGGGGCAGTAAATATGACACTGATAATCCCTAGGCTGGTGTCTGCAGGTAGACTCTACAAGTGCTACCAAACTATCATTTTTACCGGTATTAACCGGAAGGCTCGACACCTATCCGCGCGGTTTTCTGGTCTTTCACCATGGACACTCAGCCAACTTTTTAAGACTAACTACACCCCATATCTGGACTTACCACATATTTACCCCATGCCACATTTCCATAATTCTTATTACAACATCATTTTCTTTCATGAAATATATATATCTTCAATCAAAATTTACAATGCAAAAATAATAATTGAATGAATATGCAATGCCATGATCTTTCCATATCTCATAACACTTCTCCAATTTCAAATGTCTCCACAATAATGCCAACAATCACAATTCCCATTACCTTTCTTCATTGTTCTTTTCACAAGAAGACCATGTGTCATCAACACATAGTTACAACTTTACATTCACAAGTCTTAGCAATCTAGTCTCTTCAAGACCATAAGTAGTGTTTTTCAAACATTAATTTCCCATGTTTACAATTCTCACAATTTCAAGGTGCACAACAATTTGTCATCTCACAACCATATATCGTCATATCTTTAACCATAGTTTCTAAAACAAGTTCTCCATTTCCATATGTCAAAAGCTTTCCATCATTGCACCCATATTATGGAATCTACACACATTCATCTTTTTATCAAAAGAAAAGAAAGAATTCCATGGACATTTCCTTGTGTTCCAAAGATCCCCAAATTCTAGGGTTTCATCAAAACCCAACATTTTCCCCATTTTCTTAGTGAAATCTTACCAAATCATCCCTTTTTAAGTTTAATGAAAAGGACAACCCCCTAGGATTAACATAGGGTTGAGATTTAAAATCCACATTTAAAACTCTTTACATTTTTGCTCAAAAATAGAAATCTAACATGAGAACCACTAGAAGACTCACAAATCAACATTTATGAGGCACGACATATATATATAACTCAAGAAAACCCTACCTCAAGCCTTGATGAAGAAAAGAGATGAAGCCCTAGCTTCAAGGGAAGATTCTTCAACTTCCACTACACCAAGAGGAGCTCAAGCTTGATCTTCAAGATTAGAGGAAGATAAGGATGATTTAGACCCAATGGATAGCAAGAATCAAAGGGTTTTAGTGTGTTGGTGAGGGTTTTTAGAGAGAAGGTGGAGGAAAATAGGGTTTAGAGTGAGAGGAGAGTGCCTAAAATATGTTACAAATCCGTCCAAAAGAGCAAAAAAAAAACAGAGTTTCGGATGCCCAGAGTGCCGCACGTACGGCACCTAACCCCGCACGTGCGGCCCTCACTCCCGCACGTGCAGTGGTCCTCCCGCACCACTCCCCGCTCGTCCTTTTTAAGCAGAATGCAGCTCCCCCAACTCGCCCATTCCAGCACATGCGGCCTCATCCGCCGCACGTGTGGCCTCCATCCCGCACGTGCGGCCCTGGCCCATCAGCCCAAAAATTTGTGGTTCACCCTCCGGGCACTTCCGAACCCAACCGTGCACGCCCCAAAACAGGTGAAATTTAACACCGAACAAAAGTAGAACGGGAACTTTATTTAGAGAACTATTTCCGACGTTTCAAATCCAACGGAAGTAAAAGAAAAAACGGAGCAAAGAAAGAAGGAAAAAGAAATAAAACAAGGACCCGGTCGCCACAACATCAATTATTCGAATCGTTCAATACGTAAAGCTCGTCGAGTACTTTCCTTATAAAAAATCACGTTAATCAAATATCAATAATCATTTGATCAGATCACATTTGCAACCGTTAATATGAATTTGATTTGATCAAATAGTTATTGATATGTTATCAACGTGATTTTTCACAGGAATAAAATACTTGGCGAGGTTTATACATTGAACGGTTCAAATTATCGATTTAGACTTTGTAATGAACTTACAAAACCCAACAATACGTTCTAATCCGATTTCAAACCAGAGAAGTGTGTGCCGTCTCAATATATTTATAATTTGCTTTAAATATTAAAATGCACAAACTTTGCATTTGTGATTTATGGTCCAACGAGAACTAGCAACGATTTAGAGCACTAATTTGGTGTTCTAATGGAGCACTAATGACATAGTAAGGAGAAAAAGAAAAAAACAACAAGATCAAAACATCGCATCACAGTGCGTGAGGTCCACTACCATCTCATTAGAGCTGGTTTTAGAGCTCAAAAATTAGAAGTTCAAAGCATTTTTTACCGAGAACAGAACAATATGACAAGAGTAGCCACCCAAAGTCAAGTCTACCTAATACCTATAATAATAAAAGTAATATCATGGATTCCAATATAAAACTCAAAAATTATTGAAAATTTTATATTAATAGTTTCCATTCATTTCATATACAGATTTCACACTGCATAAATTCAATCTTCACCACGTATCCCTCTATCCAAAAAAATTTGGACAGATATGTCATGGTTCATAACATTTTTATAATAATAATAATAAAAGTAAATTACTAAAAAGATGTAAGTTGATAAAATTATTACATATGCATGAAAAAATTAATAATTTTAATTATTAATATTAATAAAATTTATTATTAATTTATAATTATTTTCAAAATTATATCCTAATGTTATTCTTATTAAAAAAAAACAAATGACAGGAATCCGCAAAAAAGTCTCCTAATGTTATTCTCATTAAAAAAACAAAATGACAGGAATCGGCAAAAAAATCTCCTAATCTTATTCTCATTAAAAAAACAAAATGACAGGAATCGGCAAAAAAGTCAAGTCAAGTCTGCATATAATATTACTATTACTATTAAGTTGTGATTTAAATACTTCCTAGTGGAGGATCCAAAACTATTGAATGGAATTGTTCTAGAATTTTTAAACCCAACTAATCTGAGTGTTTACTTTGACTTTTTTAAATTAAATTTTTTATTTTTTGTATTTTTTTATTTTTAGTGAATATTTTTTAAATTTTAAGCATTTTTTTTATTTTTTTAAATGTACCTTACTTAGATGTATCTAAAAAGTAAAAAATTAGTGAAAAAAATATTTTAAAAAATTAATAAATACATAAAAATACAAAAAATATATTGAATTCTCGTATTATTATTATTTTTTTTTATATTTTGGTATTTAGTGAATTTTTAAAAGATTTTTTTCACAAAAATTATATTTATATGTGTATTTATGTTAGGTGTATCTAAAAATTAAAAAAATTGCTTAAAATATTTAAAAAATTCAGTAAAAATAAAAAAATACTGAAAATAAGAAAGTTTAATTTTTTGAAAAGTGTTTTTAAAAAATAAAAAACAAGCAAAATAATTTTCCAAGTTCTATTATCTATATTCCAAACCAAAACTACTAAAAGGAATTGCACTAGAATTTTCAAACCCAACCAATAATTTTCCTAGTTCTATTATCTATAAATACCTCTCCATGCTCTTGCAACTCTTCATCCCTCCATCCTATTACTGTCTTTCATAGCTTTCTATTCTTTTAATAACAAACAAGCCTACAATGACATTCTTGCCCAATACACTTCCCAACCACTTTCTTTCTTTCCCACCCCTTTTACTCTGCCTCATCATCCTTGCATTCCCCACTTTTTTTGATTATGCTGCTTTTGCTTCTTCCTAACTGGAAAACAAGCAAGTGAAACCACGGCTCTCTTGACGTGGAAAGCTAGCCTTCACAACCAAACTCAAACTCTCCTGTCCTCCTGGGTTGGAACCAACCATTGCACTTGGCTTGGAATTCGTTGCAACAAGGCCGGTAGAGTTGCCCATATAGACCTTGCCGTTTATGGTTTGAAAGGTACTCTTTCTAATCTTAATTTCTCATCCTTTCCTCATCTCCTCACCCTTGATCTTTCTAACAACTCACTTTATGGGACCATCCCCCCCCATATTGGTAGCCTTTGGAGACTCACCTACCTTAGCTTGCCTCTCAACCATCTCACAGGTTCAATTCCTACTTCTATAGGAAACTTAGGCATGTTAACCACTTTACACCTTGCTGGAAATATGCTTTCCGGACTCATTCCTTCGACAATTGGAAACCTGACAAGATTGAAGGATTTAGACTTGAGTCTAAATCCATTATCAGGCTCCATTCCTTCAGAGATAGGAAATTTAAAACAACTTGGTTATTTGTCATTAGTTAAAACCAACTCACTGGCTCTATTCCTCCAAAATTGAACAATCTTACACATTTGAAATGGTTTCAGATAGGTTACAACAAGCTCATTGGTTATTTACCAGAAAACCTATGCTTTAGTGGATTACTTACGAAATTAACTGCATGTGACAACAGTCTCACTGGTCCCATCCCCAAAAGCTTGAGAAATTGCTCTAGCTTATACAGAGTTTGGCTGGATGGAAACCAACTTTCAGGAAATATATCAGAAGATTTTGGCATATACCCAAGCTTGGACTCCATTGATTTGAGTCATAACAATTTTTATGGTGAGCTATCTAAAAACTGGGGAAAATGCCACAATTTAACTAGTCTCAAAATGTCTAACAATAAAATTTCTGGTAAGATACCATCTGATTTAGTAGGGGCAACTCAGCTATCTTCTTGATCTCTCGTCAAATCATCTAGTTGGAGAGATCCCATTGAAATTGGGAAGGTTGGTTTCACTATTCATCCTTAAGCTGGATGATAACTATCTATTAGGCAATATTCCTCCAAAATTAAGTAAGTTGTCCAATTTAGAGAACCTTAACTTGGCAGCAAATGATCTAAGTGGCTCAATCCCTAGAGAACTTGGAGACTACTTAAAATTATTGAACTTAAATTTGAGCAAAATAGATTTGGGGAAGCATTCCTATTGAAATAGGCCAGATCAACACTCTTCAAAGTCTTGATCTTGGTAATAACTTGCTAATTGGTAAGATACCACAACAGATTGGAGAATTGCAAAGCTTAGAAACATTGAATCTCTCCCACAATGAGTCTTTGGTTCTATACCATCATCTTTCAATAAAATGGTAAGTCTTACTTCCATTGATGTGTCATACAATCAGTTAGAGGGTCCTCTTCCTGACATCAAGGCTTCCAAGAGGCTCCATTTGAGGCACTCAAAGGTAATAAAGGTTTATGTGGTAATGCTACTGGTCTGAAGGCTTGCTTGACAAAATTGAACAATGGGGATGTTGAAAAAAAGGGCAAGAAAGTTATGTTACTATCTGTACTTCTTGTTTTTGGAATTTTGTTTCTTTTGCTAATGGTTCTTGGCATTTTCATGGCTTTTCGTAAGAAAGTGAGGAACACAAAAAACGAGCCGTCACGAGTAAACCATGATAATGTTTTTGCAATATGGAGCTATGATGGAAAAATGGTCTATGAAAACATCATTGAAGTCACTGAGAACTTCAGTGCCAAATATTGTGTTGGAGAGGGAGGATATGGTACCGTTTATAGAGCTGACCTACCAAATGGTCAAGTAGTTGCTGTGAAGAAACTTCATGCAACACTTGATGACTGGGCTAATCTAAAAGGGTTTACAAGTGAGATCCGTGCATTAACTGAGATTCGGCATCACAACATTGTAAAGCTGTATGGTTATTGTTCACACCCAAGGCACTCGTTTTTGGTTTATGAGTTCTTGGAAGGGGGAAGCTTGGGAAAGGTACTAAGCACGGACAATGATATAGTAGTCTTTGATTGGATTAAGAGAGTGAACACTGTTAAAGGTGTGGCAAATGCTCTGTCTTATATGCACCATGATAGTTTTCAACCAATCATCCATCGAGATATATCAAGCAAGAATGTTTTGTTTGATTTGGAGTATGTGGCTCACATCTCTGATTTTGGCACAGCTAGATTTATGAATCTCAACTCATCCAATTGGACTTCATTTGCTGGGACCTTTGGTTATGCTGCTCCTGGTATATATTTTTCAATGCAATGATTTATTTCCTATTAAATTACCCATGTAGTGTTTGTTCATTTTAACTTGCTAATGATGACAAATTGCTAGATTTAAGCTTGTTATTCCAATTTTTTCTAATATGCATACCCTTAAATTCTGATGTATGATGAGCATAGCTACCGAAAAACCATTTTAGATGAAAAATATGCACTGAAGTAAGTAAATAGAGTTGCAGATGTGTTAGCTAATTGGGGTTGCGATAATAATTCTTATTTCTCTACTTTTTAAGAGCATGTTGTGGCTTTAGACAGGTTGGGTACTTTGTATATATATATATATATTCAAGTTTGTTAGTGTTGATTCTTTTTTGGACCAAATTACATTGTATCCCTATACTTTACACCATTTATTACTTTGCCCCTTGGCTTTTAAATTATTTCAGTCAGCCCCTAGACTTCAAGCCCAGTTTCAATTGGGCCTAAGCATCTAACATTGTCTTAAAATGAGATTTTGATAAAAATACAAGTTGATAAGGAATAAAGTGAGATTTTGATAAAAGTGCCGGGGTGCTAATTGTAATTAATTCTATCACATGACTATTCTTTGTTAGTTTTTGAAACAAAGTTATACAAATGGACCCAATTCCAATTTGACTCGAAGTCTAGAGGGTTGAGTAAAACAAATAAAAGGTCAGAAGGTAAGGTGTGATTAGATATAAAGTATAAGGATGTAAAGTGTAATTTACCCATTCTTTAGCATGAATATTTTTTTTTCTTCTATTGCTTGAGAGATAAGGCTCATTACCCCTCTCGATTTTAGATTATTAATAAATTTCTCCTTATGTCATCAAGATTTACCAAAAAGTAAAAAATAAAAACTCTTTTTTGCAAGACATGGAATATTTTCTCTTTGTTTAACTTTCATTTAAGAAAATGAATATTTCAGCACGATTCTATGTGTTTCCTTTATTTGGGTATTTATGGTTATAGTTGAGACTTTGGCCTGCTCTAATGACCTACCACTTGTGCAGGGATGGATCGAGGGGGTTGGGAGGGCGACCGCCACTCCAAAATTTTGAAATAACTCCTTAGATATAGTGGTAGTAGTTATCAATATTTATAAATTATATAGGCTCACCCCTCCAAGATTTTATTGATTTTCTTTAACTCGATTTGCAGTGTTAAGTTTCAATCTTACTCTTCTAACTCTAGGTTTCCTTTCTCTCTCTGCCTCTTATTCTTCTTGTTTGTTTCGGTTCTTCTCCTCTTCTTGTTCTTCTCTTTCCTCAATTTTTTCCTCTATCTTTTTGGTTATTTAAATTCTGCCCAGAACTCAATTTCCATTTTCACTTTTTCTTCCTCTTCTCCATCTCTATTTTAAAACAACTTATACTTTCAATTCTTCCTCCTTTTCTTATTTCTGTATTTAAATTCTGTCTTTCTTTATTCTGCTTCTTCTTCTTCTTCTTTGACTTAATTACATTCGATGGAAGTCGTACTTGCCAACAAAGAGATCATATTACCATTGAGCATTTTCGAGTTGACATTTTACAATTACATGCGATACTCAATTACAAGAATTAAAAAAACTGATTGATTTTTCAAAATTAAAGATATTTGCAAGCTTGCAAGTAAATTTAATTTACATTTGAAATTCCAGTTAAAAAATTAGACATTCCAATTTCAAAAATTAATAATATTTGAGTTGTGCCAAAGTGTTTGTAAAGCAAGAAAATCTATAATTTATCCTCTTGTCAATAGATTGAATCGTCATCTTTTAACTTTACCTATGTCTACAGTGACTACAAAATGCACATTTTTGTCAGTGAAAATTATCCAAACTAAGCAACACAAGTAGTATTTTTTTCTCCTTGATTATAAGTTCGCCCCCTATGATTAAAATCATGCATCCATCCTTGCACTTGTGAACAGTCCTTCAAAAGCCACTATATATAGTTCATTGCGTCAAAAACTTATATTTCTACTGTTAACATTTGGCAATGAGCAAATTTTCATTAATTCTTTATTTCTCTCAAATTGTTTAGGTTGGTCATCAAATCAGAAAGACTAATAACACTTGAAAGACTTTAGTTAATATTGGACTAACAATCCTATTGATGTCTTGAAAATCATGTATGGAAAGGTAGGTAGTTGCTTCAATGAACTAACTATCCTATTTTAAGATATTCATGGTTCTCAGGTTTTCATATCCTGAAATTTTGGCATTGGCATTCATCAAGCATTTATATAATTTCCTTCTTTTGGAACCCTAAACTATTCGCATCATTTATCAAAGAATTCCAAGCAATTTAATCAATGTCTTGAAATGGGCCAGGAGCATTTTTGTTTTCTTTTCCACCTTTCTTTATTTAACTATTTTCTATTTGGGCATTTTTAATTTTTGGCAGAACTTGCTTATACAATGGAAGTGAATGAGAAGTGCGATGTTTATAGTTTTGGGGTGCTAGCACTGGAAGTGATTATGGGGAAGCATCCGGGTGATCTAATCTCCTCTTTATCATCATCCTCATCCTCATCATCAACATCAACTGCGCAAGGGATATTTTTGAAGGACGTCTTGGACCAACGCCTCCTACCTCCGAGGAATCAAGTGGCAGAGCAAGTAGTTGTTGTTGCGAAACTAGCATTTGCATGTTTACACACCACTCCACTGTCTCGGCCAACCATGCAACAAGTTGCTACGATACTATCAAAGCAAAGGCCAACACTGCAAAATCAATTCTACACGATTACATTAGGACAACTCTTTGACATCAACTGCTCCAGCTCTTGAGTATTTATTTTCCCTTTATTCTTGGATTGCATTATGTTCTTGCTTCAGTTGTCTTCTTATACCATTCAATTTCAACCTGTTTCCAGTCTATTTTGCTACTCTTTTCTAAAATTACCATTTTACAAACTTTTATATGCCTAATTTAAAAGTATCAATCCTCTATAATTTCCATCACAGTTAGAGATACAATAATGTGTCTTGAATTCTGCAGTAGCTCACTTGTATTACATATATCTTGGCTCTCGATCAACAAGTAGGCACTGTGGTCAGTGTAATCCAACCATGAATAATAGACACTCAGTCTGGCCATCTTGCATGCTATCAAAATGTACGACATTGTATAATATCCTGTCTTCTTGATTTTTGTATTTCCAGGTAGCTGGTGAACAAGATTTTCCATGGGAACTTGGCTCCACTGTTATTGGACATCTACGACTTTAGTCCTGAGTTCCAAAAGCCAAGAGAACCAAGCTTGTTTTTTGAGAAATGCAAGGATTCAACTGAGTCTTCGTTGGTCATCTCAACCAGAGGGCAATCATCTAAGTTTTGGGTGGGTTTGTTTGTCCTGTTTTATGTGTTTTGTTTTGATTTTGCTTCTAGCAGGGTAGTGGTGTGGTGTGGTGTGTTGCTTTCATTTTTTAGGATTCTGTCTCCTATACTAGACTTAGGTGGTGTTTTTCTTTCGATCTCTCTATTCCTATGGTTCACTTGTGATTGCTTTGTATATGAAATGAAGTTCATGAATCACACCTATGATATTTAACAAGCATTCAAGGTTGGAACCAATTTGCATAGGATGGATAATTCCTTGATCATTTCATAAACTCTTTCCTCCTTCCACTCATTCTCTCGAATAAACAAAGAAATGCTAAATCTTTGTAAGTCCCTAAACCTCAAAAAGGGCTTTTAGTTTATAATATGATCTTCAATTTGCAGCAGTGTAGGCATGGTGCTGGGCTTGAGCTTTTGCTTTGTTTCCTCTATTCTGCTTCTTGATCTACTTTTGATTAATAAAATATTTGCTTTTGGCTGATCAAAAAAGAAAAAGAAAAAAAGGCTTTTAGTTGCAAAAAAAATATCAACTCAAACACATTGTAAAACATCCTCACTATACAGAAACATTTATTTGAAAGTCAATTTCAAGCGTCCAAATCTTTCCTTCAACATTGATTCTGCAAAAGCTTTAAGCTTTTTGCCTGGCCCAATCTCTAGACATCAGTCTCAAACATGTGCACATGTAGGTCTAACACACAAAGCAAACTGATACAAATGAACTCATAACCATTCACATGACCACTTTTGTCAACAAAGAAGTGTTGTTGAATTATTACCAGAAAAATGAGCAAAGTCAAGATATCTTGACTTGCTTAAGAAGTTTATTGTATTTAAGATAAACATTTTAGAAAATATACACAAGCAAATTCTAAATTCACAGACAACATATTAGTAGATCAAATAAAAATCGAAATGTTGTGTTTGGGAAGTTGGCTATTTTAATTGACTATTTGACTTTTTAACTATTTTAACTTGACTAAAATAGTTGTGTGTGAGAAGTTAGTTGGCTTTTATTTTTGTAGTTGATTTGATGGTTGTGAGAAAAAAAGTATAATAATTATGGGTTGGATGTGACATTTTGTCTTATTAACTATTTTAACCTATTTTATCTTTTGATAAGCTATTTTAACCTAACCCTTTAGCCAAACATCCTGTATAAAATAAGAATGCATGGATTGTTGCAGTCCCCTAAAGTTGAGTAAAGTTGAGTTCCTGAGGTTGACTACGGGTTCAATTGTAATGATTTATTAAATTGTTTCATATGGACTCTTATGTGCATATATATATTTAATTTTTACAATGATAGAATTTATGATTATTAAATTAATTCAAAAAAAAATCATTGATTATTTATACACAAAACTAACTAGATTAAAATTTAGATCAATCAAAATAGAATCTATGCTGTTATGCAATCCGCTTGGTAGAACAAGCCACATGTATAAAACAAATATCTTCAATTACTTGCCAGTTAAGTTGTGAATGCTATAAAGATCATCCGGCGAAATCAATGTGAAGTTGCTTAGAAAAAATAAAAATTTCCTTAAGATTTTGCAAGTCTTAAAAGTAAATATCAAAATACGATATTATCTAATCAAGTTTTTAAAAAGTTAAGGTTTTTGATCGTAAGAATTCTTTGAAATTTTTTCATAAGTCTTAAGCGATAACTGAAGTGATCTAATAATTGAGTCACCTCTTATGAATACTCATCTAAACAGTATATAATGATTTGGGCATTTAGCAACTTTTGACCACTCGGTTGCCTTGATCAGGAATGCTATGTACGAAGAAAAAAGAAGTTTGTGTACAGAAAGTAATGTTCATCATTGCATAGATCTATACTTGCAATAGATGTGAGATAAAATATTTGTATTTATACTTGCAATAGATGCAAATATTTTGTCTTACATCTATATCTATAGGATTGTCAAGTGAATTAAATTGCTCGAGCTGAACATGTATCCTATTGGCACAGTTACACAAAAAATCATTTTTCTATACTTTTTTTTTTTTTATAGATAAAAGATATTTTACACTATTGCATTTTATACCGATATCTACTTTAGTTTCCCGTCTTCATCTGTCTCGCATGTGTATTGCGAGGGTAATTATGTGGCTCATTGCCTATGTAGGTTAGTCTTTGATTTTGATTTTGATTTTCCACAGGTTTGGATAGAAGCTGAAAGCTATGCCTTCATCCTTATTGTTGTTGGTTGCATCTAAGGTCCCTTCTGTTTTGTAATTGCTTTCCCTATCTAAAAAAATAAAAATGTAGTCCTTATGTTTAGTCTAGTGTTGAATTGATTGACAAAAATGACATGTGTCTCGTACATGAAATATTTTTTAGGACAAAAATAAGAATTTTTTAGGACAACAAAATACAATTAAAAGAAAAAATTACATTGGAGAGAGTAACATATGTATTAAAGTTACATATATGCCCTTAAAAATGCTCCACATATGGGTCATTAATTACTTAGAATCTTAAGACAATCCAAACATGGAATATGATACACAATATAAAGTTATTGATAATTTCAGGATTAACAGTCCTAAGAATGATAATCTCATCTAATCCAATTGGTCTAAAGAAACATAGTTTGAGTGGGTTGATGACAAAATAGCATCTATGGGTTTGCGGCTTGGCTA
Organism: Camellia japonica; assembly: GCA_030407325.1. Lineage (NCBI taxonomy): Eukaryota > Viridiplantae > Streptophyta > Magnoliopsida > Ericales > Theaceae > Camellia > Camellia japonica. Next base: position 92,248,688 of record JAPPVO010000036.1, read on the forward strand.
ATTTGCTATGAGAGGCCTATGTTTGATTGGAAACAACCTAATAATTGAAACTCACCGATTTGTTGTAAGAAGTTGTCTTTAAATAGATTCTGTATTTTAGGCTTTAAATTATTGATTTGATTGTTTTAAGGAAAGATTATTTTGCTTGTAATTTTTACTAGAAATTTTAAGTTTTCCGTATAGTTTCTTTTGGCACTTTTCTTTTTCTTTCTAATATTCAAATTTGAGCATAACTCAAATTTGTCAATTTTGATAATTTTCTGATTTGATTAATTAGTGTTGTAATTAGCAGAAAATTGATCGCATTATGGCTCCCATTTGATGAATAATATAGATTTTTCTCAATGTTTCTTATTATTAGGGTATTCTGCACCTGTTAATGGATTGGATTCATAGGAATTCAACCCGATCCAATTCAATTAGGCATCCAAAATATGATTAATTTTCGGATCGGATATTAATTGGATCAGACTAGACAGATTCCCCTTTAATCAGGTTTAGGACTAGAGTTTAATAAACGGATTGGATGTTTTGGATGAAACCCGAACTATTGACAAGCCTAATTTCGTGGAATCATAAAAGAATTGTAGTGATTTCATTACTACAAATTCTGCTTTTACACGTTTCCGCTACATTACACACCTATTTATCAGTTCGATCTTTCACACAGGGCCTTGACTAATCTGGAGTCTGGCAATTCGAAGGATATGGTTTAGTCCCAAACTCAACCTCTGGTGCTACAATTGTGCAGATCCATGGCGCGACCAATTACGCCACAACTATCATACTGAGGATCTACAACAGGGACATGAGGTACTACAGTGGTGATCTTGTGGATACAGACTTGTATGATAAATGGTTCAGGGTTAACTTAACTTGTACAAGAAGTCATGTTAGATAGAGCGGTGTTTGGTTTACTAGAATGAAGGTTAGAATAGAGTGGTCATTATGTTGGAATACTCATTCTCTTGTTTTGTTCGGTAAAATAGTAGGGAATGTGCGTTTTGAATGGAATCACCATTCACCAATTTTGGGAAATGGTTATTCGATTAGGAGATCAAGGAATAGTTATTTTATTCTCGTTCAAAATCATTCCAGTAAACCAAATAGTAATTAAAGAAGTACAGATCAATGTTGCTTAGTTTTGAGTGATATGAGATTGTTAGAAAGGTCTTGTAATGAAGTTATTATTTAGTTTTGTTCTATGAATTCACTATAACTAGAACTAGTAGCAACCAATTTCTCCACAAAAATGTGCTTAAAACCCTCAAGAGAGGAGAGAGACACGACACCCCTCAATGCAATGCCGATAGCCTCTTATAGAGGTCGGACTTCAACCTTTTTACAAAATTATTCATCCTTCGAAAGCAAATACATTCCCCCAAACTAAAGTAGGCCATACAAATAAAGTTGCAAGAAACAAAATACTGAAGTTCAAAAGACAAGATAAGCATTGATGCTACTCCATGTTTTGGCTAATATTGCTCTATGTGCTCTTTTAAAATAAAATAAAAGTTGTCTTGCTCTCCTACTGACTTTAGTAATCAAAAAGGTTGTCAATATTGTATACTTCCTTCTTGTGTTCTACGCATACATGATCGATGTCATTATCCATCAAGTCCAAGATTTTCATATATGTAGTTGTTTCCTCAATTCATTCTTCAAGCTCAAGGTCTTGTAATGAAGGTATGTAATGTATCTCATATTATCAATACAAAATTCTACATTTTATTCTATGTGAAAGCTTCAACACAAACTATAGACTAAGATTGGGAAAAGATGTCTGCCCTCAATACAAAATTATTCAAAATTTAAAAAGCAAATACATTCTGCCAAATTAAAGCAGGTCACACTAATAAAATTGAAAGAAACAAAACACAGACTTTGATGCTATGTGTTAATTGAGACTGTTCTATGTGCTTTAAATAGAAGATGATGTCACTCTTTTTGTGCATATAATTGCATCCCATGACAATTAACCCTCAAACTGATGTTGTAATTAGAGGTGACAAATTCAACTCGAAAACCATGAACCTATTCTAGTACATCCATTTAAAATCTGTGTAAACTGTTCAAATTCATAAATGGACTCAAATAGGTTGCATCTTGCAAATCTAATTAAAATTGAGTTTAAAGAGGTTTAATATCCATTTAAACTCTTCTAAACTGATACCACCAATACCATACCACAACCACCACCACCAACGCTGCCGTCAAAGCACCAAATAAGCAGGTTAGTTAGGTTCATTTGTCTAATCCATATCCATATCCAATTCAACGTAACTCTCTTAAACTCGTTTATGAAATAGGTAAATTTGGGTTAAATTGTTTTAAATACATAACCCATTTTGACCTGGTCCAAATTTGCCCATTTTGACACCTCTAGTTGTAGCACAACCGGCATGTCTTTTATCATAAGAAGGCAAAATTTTACAGTATTAAGAAAAATATCATCTGTATGACTGCTGAATCACTCGGTTGCAACGCGGACAACGCCATATTCGCATGCTGTTATTTTCAGAAACATTGGCCGTCACCAAAATCTAAAGTTTCCCAGTGTTAGGGAAAATATGTGATTCCCCACAAGTAAATTAATCAATGGGAATAAAAACTAATGCGGAAAAATTAAATCAAAAAGCAACACAAAAATTTTTATGTGGTTCCCTCAATGTGAGGTACGTCCACGGGATCGAAATCCGATTCCACTATCAACCAAAGAGTTTCCAAACAATTACAAACGAGACACTAATGGTCTCACAAACCACCCTTAGGTGAATTCCAAATAATCACAAATAAACAAAGAGGAAAGACCTCACCAAATAGATGAATCAAAATCTTCAGAACCAGAGTTGAAGAAGACCCAAAATAACGAACCCAAATCAATTCACACGCACACTCCAAGGTGTGTAGCAACCACCAAAAACAGAACCAAGCATAGCACGATTTGACTTTATGATAGATAAGAACAAAGGCACTATCTCACCAAAATTGTATGCTGCTGCCGCCCTTCTTACTTGGGAAAACACAACACATAATATATGAATCTAGGGTTTTTTTTTATCAAACCTTAATTGTTTCCAAATTAGATTGGGTCTCCTCAAATTAAATATAATATATAAAAATATATTATAATTAATACTAAACCAAATTAAACTCTTTTTCCAAAACTAATTGGGCCCCACACTCCAATAAGGAGGTATACCCAACAATTCTCCCCCTACCGACTTAGGTGGAGACATCAACCATACCCGCCAAAGTTCGACACTTTAAATGTTTGTCCCTCGACAAAGTCTTTGTCAACATATCCGAGATATTATCATCTGTGTGAACCTTTTCGAGTTGTAACAATTTCGAGTCTAACACATCACGAATCCAATGGTATCTCACATCAATGTGTTTCGATCTCGAATGAAAGGTAGAATTTTTACTTAAGTGAATAGCACTTTGACTATCACAATAAAGCACATACTTTTCTTGCTTCAAACCCAACTCTTGCAAAAATTTCTTCAACCATAACTCTTCTTTGCAAGCTTCTGTAATGGCAATACATTCAGCTTCGGTAGTTGAGAGAGCAACATATTTTTGTAATTTAGATTACCATGCCACAGCTCCCCCTGCAAAAGTCATCAAATACCCTGAAGTAGATTTTCTAGAATCAACATCACCAGCCATGTCAGAATCTGTGAACCCATCAAGCATCGGCTTACCATCCCCAAAACACAAACACACCTTCGAAGTCCCTCGAAGATACTTTAGAATCCATTTTACCGTTGCCCAATGTTCTTTACCCAGATTAGAGAGAAAACGACTTACCACACCAACTGCGTGAGCAATATCCGGCCTTGTACAAACCATGGCGTACATCAATGAACCAACTGCTGAAGCATAAGGAACTTTCAACATCTCTTCTTTGTCTTTCTCACTTGTAGGACATTGATTCGAACTAAGTTTGAAGTGACCCGCAAGTGGACAACCAACCGGCTTTGCTTTATCCATGTTGAACCTCTCAAGAACTTTCTCAATGTAGCTCTCTTGAGACAACCAAATCAGTTCCTTTTTGCGATCACGAACAATTTTCATACCAAGTATTTGCTTTGCCGGTCCCAAATCTTTCATAGCAAAAGACTTGCTCAACTCCAATTTCAACCTGTTAATCATGGTAGAATCTTGACCCACAATTAACATGTCATCAACATAAAGCAAAAGAATAATAAATTTGCCATCCGGGAAATTTTTCACAAACACACAATGGTCCGAAGTGGTTTTAGAAAAACCATTATTCATCATGAAAGAGTCAAATTTTTTGTACCATTGCCGTGGAGCTTGCTTGAGGCCATACAAACTTTTCTTCAATTTGCAAACAAATTTCTCTTTCCCTTTCTCTACAAAACCTTCCGGTTGCTCCATGTAAATTTCTTTTTCAAGATCACCATGAAGAAATGCGGTCTTCACATCAAGTTGCTCAACTTCAAGGTTCATACTTGCAGCCATGCCAAGTACAACCCGAATAGAAGACATCTTTACAACCGGTGAGAAAATCTCGTCAAAGTCAATACCTATCTTTTGCCCAAAGCCTTTCACAACAAGACGTGCTTTGTACCTCAGATTCTTCCTATCATTCTTCAATTTGAAAACCCACTTATTTTTCAGAATTTTCCTCCCTTTAGGCAACTTCACTAAATCATAAGTTTGGTTTTCAAGCAAGGAATTCATCTCCTCTTCCATGGCCTTTTTCCAATCATCTTTCTTTGCATGCTCAATTGCTTCTTGGTAGCTCTCCGGCTCCCCTTGATCGGAAATCAACACAAATTCATTGGGAGGATACTTTCTTGAAGGTTGTCGGTCCCTTGTAGATTTTCTTAACTCAAGTTGTGGTGGCGGTTCTTGAGTTGGATGCTCTTCCTCAATTTCTGGCTCAACTTCATTAGGATTAGCATCATCCTCCACTTCTTCAATAGGTGGCTGCACATCTCCCACATTTCATCATCAACTGAAGATGAAGGAGATGGATCCATATCAATGAGATCACTAGTTTTTGGCTCCGGTTGATCACCTTTGCCAAAGTCTTCAATTGTTTGGTCTTCAAGAAACACAACATCACGACTTCGAATGAATTTCTTGTCGACCGGATCCCACAATCTATACCCAAATTCATCACGCTCATAGCCAAGAAAAATACATTGTCTTGACTTACTATCAAGCTTGGACCTCTCATCCTTTGGAATGTGAACAAAAGCTCGGCAACCAAACACTCTCAAGTGCTCATAAGAACACATCTTTGCCAGTCCAAACTCTTTCAGGAACATCACCATTCAAAGGATAGCAAGGAGATAAATTGATCACGTCAACCGCTGTACTCATTGCCTCACCCCAAAAGGATCTTGGCAATTTAGCTTGTGAAAGCAAACACCTTGTTCTTTCCACAATGGTGCGGTTCATCCTCTCGGCAACGCCATTTTGTTGAAGAGTCTTCTTAACTGTCTTTTGGTGCCGAATACCTTGGCTGCGACAATACTCATCAAATGGCCCAGTGTATTCACCACCATTGTCTGATCGGATGCACTTCAATTTCTGCCCTGTTTCTCTTTCAACCATGGCCTAAAAATGCTTAAATACTTCTAGAACTTGATCTTTAGTTTTTAGTAGAAAAACCCAAACTTTCCTTGAATAATCATCAATGAAAGTAACAAAATAAAGTGCACCACCATGTGTTCTAACTTTTAAAGGACCACAAACATCCGAATGAATCAACTTCAAAACATTTTCTTTTCTAGAAGCAACATTTTTATGAAAAGAAACTCTATGTTATTTACCCGCCAAACAATGAACACAAGTTTTAAGATGTGTACCTTTCAAACCGGGTAGAAGCTCCTTCTTGAACAAAACTTGCAGCCCCTTTTCACTCATATGGCCAAGCCGTTTGTGCCACAATTCGGTAGAAGTATCATCTTCAAGTGCATTGACAACACCTTTACAAATTTTTCTTGCATCGAATAAAGTGTATGAGTCTTCTTGCACTTAGCCACCACCAAAGAACCCTTTGTGAGCTTCCATATTCCATCACCAAATTTGTTGTTGAAGCCTTCATCATCTAGCTTCCCAGTAGAGATCAAATTGAGGTGAATGTCGGGAACATGCCTCATATCTTTAAGCAACAACTTGCAGCCCAAATTTGTTTCCAAACAAACATCACCCATCCCGATAATCTTGAACAAACCTTCATTACCCATTCGAACAGAACCATAATCTCCTGCAGTGTAGGTAGTGAAGAAATCAACTCGAGAAGTCACATGAAAAGAAGCACCAGAATCAATTACCCAATGACTCTCTTGGCCCACAAAATTGATACAATCATCTTCACAAACGACCATGAGATCATCGGTAGTAACTGCCGTTGTGTCTTCTTGTTTCTTATCCACACTTTTGTCACGCCTTTTCTCCTTGTTCTTGAGCTTTCGGCATTCCCGCTTCATGTTCCCTTTCTCATGGCAATAGTAGCACTCAACGTCTTTCTTTGAAAAAGAACCATCTTTTGATTTGTCACGGCTTTGATCACGACCATGAGGAGTCTTACTCCTCCCCCTTATTTTGCTTCGGCCTCTCACAACAAATGCTTCCGAATGAGAGGAACTGCTAATTTTCTTCTGGTTTCTTCATTCAACAGGCTACTAGTGACTTGGCCCATTGTGACAACTCCATCGGGCGCCGAATTACTAACCGTCACAACCAAAGTCTCCCAACTTTCGGGCAAAGAACTAAGTAGCATCAAAGCCTGCAACTCATCATCAAAAATAATTTTCATAGAAGCAAGTTGGTTAACAATACTCTTTATTTCATTCAGATGTTCCGGAATAGGGCTACCCTCTTTATATTTTAAATTAACCAACTTACGAAACAGAAAGGCTTTATTTGTGGCTGATTTTCTATCATAAAGACTCTCTAATTTTTTCCATAAATCATGTGCCGAAGTTTCAGTGGCAACATGATGAAACACACTGTCATCAATCCATTGACGAATAACACCAACAACTTTTCGATTTAACCTCTTCCACTCATCATCTTTCATATCATCAGGTTTGCCACTATCACCCTCAATAGGCCCATACAAGTCTTTACAAAATAATAGGTCCTCCATTTTAGTTTTCCAAGTTACCCAATTGCTTCCATTGAAGCTAGACATACGACCCACATTCCCCTCCATTGATTTACAAAAATAAATAAACCCCAATAAACCGTAAGCTCTGATACCAGTTGTTAGGGAAAATATGTGATTCCCCACAAGTAAATCAATCAATGGGAATAAAAACTAATGCGGAAAAATTAAATCAAAAGCAACACCAGAATTTTTACGTGGTTCCCTCAATGTGAGGTACGTCCACGGGGTCGAAATCCGATTCCACTATCAACCAAAGAGTTTCCAAACAATTACAAACGAGACACTAATGGTCTCACAAACCACCCTTAGGTGAATTCCAAATAATCACAAATAAACAAAGAGGAAAGACCTCACCAAATAGATGAACCAAAATCTTCAGAACCAGAGTTGAAGAAGACCCAAAATAACGAACCCAAATCAATTCACACGCACACTCCAAGGTGTGTAGCAACCACCAAAAACAGAACCAAGCATAGCACGATTTGACTTTATGATAGATAAGAACAAAGGCAATATCTCACCAAAATTGTATGCTGCTGCCGCCCTTCTTACTTGGGAAAAACACAACACATAATATATTGAATCTAGGGTTTTTTTTTTATCAAATCTTAATTGTTTCCAAATTAGATTGGGTCTCCTCAAATTAAATATAATATATAAAAATATATTATAATTAATACTAAACCAAATTAAACTCTTTTTCCAAAACTAATTGAGGCCCACACTCCAATAAGGAGGTATACCCAACACCCAGCGAAATACTGAATCGAATTCTTAACTTATTAATCACTGATGTAAAGTGCAACAAGGAGAAGCAGGTGAAAATGAAGTTATTGCGAAAGAAAGTAAATATGATATTTGCATAGATTTTTGCAACGAAACTAAGCACTTTTTTGCCTTTTGTAATTCGAAAAGCTCAGTTCGAGACTCTAACTTCAATGATGGAAACAACCGCCGCCGCACTATGGCACTCCATTAAACTCTGTTCTTCAACTTACTAATATTTAGAATAGTGGTCGATTTTTGAAGAGGTATATTCGTAATTTAATGTTTTGTTCACACGGTGATATTTTATCTTTCCAAGAGAAAACAATTCATGTATGATATCAAAAGTTTCGTTTGGGAATGGTATCCCCTCTGATTTGCTGGGGGAAATTTGACAAAAGATTGGCACAAAATAATAACAATAATAATTCACCTAAGACTCACTTTAAAACCCAAGGGTAGTAATCAAGCTTGGATAAGTATAACAATAGCAATCTGATTGTTAGAATAACAAAAAGAGAGGAAATAATTGTATTGTAATCAATGAATTGATCTTATATAATAAAAGACCT